>MVGC01000003.1:0-162301 GCA_003589665.1 Aspergillus sclerotialis
GGTTCAAGGCACTACATTCGGTCACATGACCTTAGAACTTCCTGAAACTCCTTGTCATTCCCCTATATTGCTATCTTTCTTTATCGATTCCTCCTATAGCATAGCTGTACCTAATAGATCTTATAATCTTGGGCACAGCCCATTATACTCGTAGCTCTTATAAAAAAAAATTCTAACCTATATATGAAGATAAAAAATTCTAATATACGTACTATAAGGTTGTTCTCTACTAATCACCATGTTGTATTTCTATACACTAATTCCAACGTACTTTCGTTGGAATTACCCCTGTACGATAGATATTTCGCCTTTATGCAGAAAGCCCCTCGAGGTTCTCGATCTCCTCCCTGCTCGGGCACCATTTGTTCTGAAGCGTAGTGTCTAAACTCAGCTGGTAAACGTCCTTAGGCCACCACTCACCCCAGCTTGTCAACATGACTTGTTCCGGGTCTGTAGGGAAGTCATTGATGGCCCAGGCACGGAGGAGGTTCTGGGCACCTATTTAATATGAATCCAGGTCAGTCAATTCTGTACATTATTATTTGAAACGGAACGTCTTACCCTCAGGGATGGTTTTGGCATCAGGCATGTCCATGGTCAAGCCCATGTCTCTTCCGGCAAGCTTCGTGTTGGGGATTAGGCCGGGCGAGACTGCCAGAACTGTACAGTCAGGCAGTTCGCGACGCCAATAATGTGTACCCAGTAATTGAACGAACTTGGAGGCACTATACACCACGCTCCGGTTCGCCCCAGAGTTTGCCCTCAGGTCGACATCAAGAGTTTCTAAGTAAAAAAAGTAAGTAGATGCTCCGGCCAGCGCGACAGGTGAGATGCTCACTTGGGTTTTGGCTCCTAACGTTACGGATAGATCCGGAGGACACTACAACAATGCGCGATTTGGAAGCAGCTAGGGTTTTATGAAGTTGGTGAACCAGATAATGCTGAGCTATTCAAATAAAATTTGTGTTAGCCTCCGGCCTCCTCGCAACGCTATGTTTCAACTTACAAAGGTGATTCACGATATATGGAGCGCACCACTGTGAGCCATAAGGACCAGGTCCTTTAGCAGGAGCGGCCATACCCGCACATAGGAAAAGTAAATCCAGTTTTTTTGGTCCTAGCTCGGTCAGAGCCTGCTGCGCAAATAGACGTACACTACGCAGATCGGCAAGATCAACTGGTAGAAGGGAGATTGTATGCTTCGAAGTGTCATAATTAAGCCCGTCAAAGGCGGCTTGGGTTCTCCTAATATCTCGGACGCCTAGAATAAAGTTGTACGGCTCAGATTTCTCAAGCAACTGTTTGATCACTTCGAAACCCTATTTGATGTTAGCTAAGCTATGAAATTAATATTTCGAGGAGGGATTGCGATATACTAGGCCTGACGAGGTGCCTGTAGCGATCACGTTCTTTGCGACAATCGACATGCTTACGAAAATTGCTATTTCTTCAATTGAGTAAAACAGTGGTGTTTTTGAATTATTTGTTTTGTGGCGGAGATCGACTCCCCTCCCCCGCAGCTTACAAAGCTCATGTTATGTTTGAAAGTAGTGGAGTAACCATCTCGTTTATTCTTTATATTCATAAATATAATAGAAATCTATTCTATCTAGTTCAAGCTGTAAGCCTACCTACCCAACGTTATTAGGCTTTAAACGTTCTACTTCGAGCCGTAAGGGTTTCGGGGCAATTACTTAATATGACTCGTCGTCGGCGCCGACATGTAAAACACCAATGACTTATTTGCTACGGTTCTTTCGTCTGTTATTATAATTTGCTAACTAATTCGTTCGGCCTTTTAATTGAAGATAGACAGTTATAGTGTCAGCTTTCTCCGCATGTCGGCTGTATTCCGCGGAATGAATTTTCTGCGATGAGGACTATTAAATGGTACTTCGGTACTTAGGTGTCATTTAGAACATAGACTTAGAAGCCTACTGCTGAGAACCTCGTCTCACTACAATTTGTTAAAACTAAATGACAAGATGACGGAAACAGCGGTGATAATGGGGGCAAGATCGCAACAACACGATGAACTGACAACAAGACCACACGCGGAAGCCCTAGGGACGGGGTCGGTAGAGTCTGCAGAGGGATTTGAGGTTCAATCACTTAACTCGCAGTCCTATTCGACAGCAATGTCATTCCCTGAAGGTGGTCTAAGAGCTTGGCTCGTTGTTTTCTCTTCGTTTTGCTTAATCGCGGCAACCTTCGGAATGACTAGCTCCATCGGTCTATTCCAATCCTATTGGCAATCCCACCAGCTATCATCGTACAGCTCGCGAGATATAGGGTGGATTTCGTCGACACAAATATTCCTGACATTATTCCTCGGTGTGCAAGTTGGGCCACTATTCGATCGATATGGACCACGATGGTTAACATTTATTGGATCTGTTGGGTGCGTGTCCTACTTGTTACTTCTAGGCCAATGCATAACTTATTGGCACTTCCTTCTCTGCTTCGGGATTCTCGGCGGGGTTAGTGGTGCGATTCTTACGACCGTTGCACTGTCAGTGATCTCCCACTGGTTTAAGGCCAGACGAGGTCTGGCCACTGGAATTACGTTTACTGGGACTAGCCTAGGAGGCATAGTGTTTCCAATTGCCCTGAGTTCAATCTTAAAGCATATGTCCTGGGCCTGGTCAATGCGGTTACTGGCACTAGTAGAATTCGTATTGGTTCTGTTCGGAAATCTCTTTGTACGAGGCCGGTTACCAACACAAAACCAGGGAGGCGTTATTAGTCTCTGGTGCTTTAAGGACTCGAGATTTGCCTGGACAACTGTTGGGATCTCATGTATGAACCTTTTGCGATGGCCCATCATGGCTGAATTCCGCTGACATAGAAATAGGTTTTGAATTCGTGCTCTTTACGGCGATTGGTCTCCTTCCAACTTACGCTCTGGACCAGGGTTTCGGCCAACAGACAAGTTTTAATGTGATAGCAGTGATGAATGCGTTGAGTCTCACATTCCTTGTATTACAAAGACGCCACTAACGAAGAAAGCGGTTCTGGACTTGGCCGTTATACCGCAGGTCTCGTGGCTGACTATTATGGGCGTTTCAATAGCATGAACGTGTCTATACTTATCTCGCTATTTGCCACATTGGCACTCTGGCTGCCGATCCACCATAACATAATTCTGTTTTATGTTATGGTACCCATCTTTGGTTTTGGGTCTGGGAGCGTGATGAGTCTCGCCCCAGTCTGCATCGGTGAGCTTTGTAAAGTGAGCGAATATGGACAACGATATGGGACGAGCTATAGCGTCGTGGGTGTTGCGTAGGTTTTCTTCAGCTCACTTTCTAGTGTAGTACTAATCAAATATCAGGACCCTTATTTCCATCCCCATCGCTGCTGAACTGCAGGCGACTGTAGGAACAAGAGCATTTGTGGCTTTTTGTGGCGGAATGTTGGTCCTGGCATTGCTCTCGTTTATTATAGCGCGATGGGCCTGTCTTGGCTACAAGTGGCGGGGAAAAGTAAAGATCTAACAGTCGTTTTAGTACTTCTAAATGTAGCTTTTTCAAGGGATACACATAGCTCGAACATTCAACACTTCCCGTTGGACGAGAGTAGATGCAGAGGTATTAGTCACTGCTATTGGTAGGTTACGTTTTCCCTTCTTTTATAATCCAGACAACCAGCCACTTTTTCAAACTATTACCCTCTATGTTTTTCTTTATAATGGGGTATAAGAAAATCATCATTTAAACGACAAGAATACTTCGTCTTTGATTATTCCAGTGGCTACTCCCTTCCGTAATCGATTAGAGCTTGCTACGGGCACTACTAACACTATTACTAGGACGCTGGAGCGATTGAAGCACGACATCTGTCATCATCAAGACCTTTTCCTCCTCAAGCCGGCGCGCGACAAGCTGAAGACTCACGGGCAGTCCCTCCACCGTGCTGACATTATCTAGTTTCTCGAAGCGTTAGCTACGATTCCAGTAAAGCAATTCAACGGCCTTGAATACTCACAGGCGCTTTGCACTTCAACATCAGTCTCACTAAGTGGACGATGTTCCCCGTATGGTATATCAACCTTAGCATCGACACTGATCCCGCATGGGAACGAGACGGCGGAATAGTCCAGGAGATTGTAAACACCGGTATATCCACCGTAAGTAAATTTTCCATGTTCAACAGAGCTGTATGGGGACGTCGGACCTGATAGGGGTAATATTGTTAACAAAAATACCTTATGCAACAAGGGCGAGCCTACATAAGATCCCATCCACTTCTCCAATTGCATTCCACCTGTCAAGATAACGTTTCTGCAACTCACTGCGTTCCGCTTGAATCTGCCACATCTCGTGAACCCCAAGCTCAGTTGAGTTCTCATACGAAGACATTTCCGGACGGAATGGCTCCTTTGTCGGCTCTAGGAGACCTCGAATGGACTTTGCACCATCTGCAACGAACATTTGGCGTAGCAGAATACCGGCTTGCTTATGTTCGGTCGGGTCCCACTCGACGATGTCATGTCCAGCAGCTTTGAGTTTCTTTACAGTTTCACGCAAAGCACGAGCGACTGGAGGAGTTGGAGTGACTACTCCATCGTGCCAGAGAACCGCAAGCTTCAAGTGCCTCTTTGGTTCGATGGGCCTCCATGGAATCGGAAGGCACTTTGGATCCTGAAACCACGGTTGCTGGTCTATAATGGTCTTGGAATAAAGAATTATCTCATCCAAGGTTTTAGCAATTGGACCATTTACACTGCTCACGGCCTCTTGCCAGTCAACCCAGAGCGTGCTCGGCAGTGGGGAAATCGACCAGCAGAAGGTCGAAGAGAGAACGTGCCGGTACATGCTGCTGGGATTCGAAGAGATCCGCCTACGAAAGCAAGAAAGCCGCGAAGTTAGCTACCTCTTACGTCACAGATAAATGTATGGAATCAGAACTAGTTACCTATGTCTGACCCTATACCAATTCGACTCCCGCCGAAGGAAATTAACGCCGATTCGCCGCCTGATGACCCTCCGGGTGTGAGGCTTCGATTGAGGGGATTCACAGTCCGCCCAAGTACATTGTTGACGGTCTCGGGCAGCATCACTGCCGTGGGGACATTGGTCTTCACATAGAGTATAGCTCCGGTTTCCAGCAGAATATTGATGAGTGTGCTATTGTATGTGACAGGTTTGTTTGCTAGCGATGTCATACCAATCGCAGAATCTTTGCCGATTATATTGAAGTTGTCTTTGACGGATATCGGGAGCCCGTGAAACGGGCCTCTTGGTTTGCCATGATTTCGGAGATACAAATCACAGTCCTTAGCGCGGGCGATCGCTTCATCGAAAAGGATTTCAGAGAGGCAATTAGTCTACCATTCCCAGCTGTTAGCTATGCCTCGACAATGTGCATTAAACAACTCCTGTTGTTTATTTATGAACTTGCCAATTGGTGCGCTGCCGCTGCGGCCTTGCAAAACACTCTCGTCACCTCTTCAGATGTCCATATGCCAGATACAAGATAGCGCAGGATCTTAGCAGCATTAGTTGCAAGAATATCGAGTTCTCGCTCTGTGAACCATCCCGATTTGGAAGGAAAGGTTGTCACGTCCCCCTGAGTCTCCGGGGGCATGATATCTGCAGGGATAATCCATTCTCGAGTGATGGCAGCCATAAGACCCTGACGCTTTGTGTTTGAGATGGTCTCCCAATTCTCATTCATGGATTCCATTGTTGCGAGCAATTGCTGAGCCACTAGCGCAGTGAGAAGCAAATTCCCAATAATTTGGACGTGATCTTATTTTCCGGGTGTTTGTTGTTCTAAAGCATATAACACTACTAGAGCCCAAGCAAGCTTTACTTCTGCGGGATTTGAGGGGCGTCCTGGATAGAATTGGATCAAACAAATAGCGAAAAACACCAGCGTGCGGGGTTTTTTCCCAGTCTGTCAACACCAAAGGATCGCCAGAATGGAACTCGGGACCCTCACGGCCCTTCTGGTTGTGGAGATACTACGATCTATCGATCCTAGCTGCGGGGTCATACCCAGTACCAGCTCGCAGAAAGCGATCAGGTCGAGCGGTAGACTGCGGACTACACATGTTGGTTTCCTCTATTCCTTTGTACACAGATGTTTTCATAGTATAATGCGGCATTATTCCGTATCAGCAACATATACACAAGATACGATACGATTTCAGCGTGATATGATAGATTGAAGCATTCCGCACTGCTATGTCTCATCCAAAGTCTAATGTCACGCTAGCTGTGATGGATATGCGGAGACGTCAGTGTAAAGGCGGGGACCGACAATGACCTAAACGGCCTAGATGTTTTTTAAGGGCTACAAGCTGCCGGCTTACGATTTAAATTCCGCGGCGGAAAGGGCGGTTTGGGAAGTCCGCCTGATCGACGGTGTATGGGGGCTATCAATTTATTCAATTCGTTGACTCCCCCATAAAACCAATAGGTGTGATATACTAGTAAGTTTCTGTAAAGTTCAAGTTTGGCCAGAACAGGTTGAGGGGATTGAATATGTGCCATGCTCGCTATGACTATTTACTATAAATATCGAAACTGAGATGTATTTACAACTGTTTCCATCTCCGTTGATCGATATAGTTTGAAACTCACCAGTATTAAACCCGACCAATCTAAGAGCATCTGGTACCTCCTGCCTCAAAAAGTATGCAGAAGCTACATAGGGACTCTCAGGAGGCTTCTCCCAGAGTTGGTGGCATGAAGTTAGACAGCTCACCGCCGTCAGTCTATACGGCGCTTGGAGACATACTTGAGGTTCATTCAACTCCTGAAATAGAAAGAAAGGTGCTGCGGAAGATTGACGCAATGTGAGAAACCACAAGCTGGTTCTTGTCGACTTTAATGTCTTCCACACCAGAATCGCTAACCGCCTATAGCTTGTTGCCTTCAATGGGTTTCGCTTACTTTCTCCAGTTTGTCGACAAATTAGTACTTAGCCAAGCGACTCTATTCAATCTCCGGGAAGATCTGGTTCGCATAACACGTATACCGCATTGCTCTAGCTAACCGCAGGCATAGCATCTGCTAGGCCACCAGTACGCATGGTGCTCGGCCATATTTTATTTTGGCTATCTTGTCTGGAGCTGGCCAAACTCATATCTACTTGTTCGGCTTCCCATTGGCAAGTATTTAGGGTTCTCGATGTAGGTGCTCGGCCAGAATTGCCAGGATTGTTTGTAAGTATATACTGATGGACACCATAAAGCATTCTCTGGGGTGGTATTCTCATGTGTCATGCCGCCTGTAAAAACTTTGGTGAGCTCATGACTGCGCGGTTCTTCCTGGGAGTAGCCGAAGCCGCCGTTGTGCCGGGGTTCTCACTTATCACCGGGATATTCTACAAGAGAGAAGAGCAACCTAAACGGCATGTGTACTTTGAACATTTTTCGCAAATTTATCTAATTAAGAAATTAGCCAGGCGGGGTGGTACTTCGGGAATACCCTAGCTGCTCTCCTTGGGGTCTTAATCACATATGGGATTGGCCATATTGAGGGCGCAAGTGTTCCCCAGTGGGAACTCTTGTTTCTTATCCTTGGGGCAATTACTGCTGGCTATGGCTTGCTTCTAACCCCAATACTCCCAGACTCGCCAGCAAAGGCAATTTTCCTAACGGAAAGAGAACGTGCGATAGCCGTGCAGCGTACGTTGCAAAATAAGACTGGAGTCTTGGACAACGATATGTTCAAATTTAGCCAAGCTGTGGAAGCAATAAAAGACCCCCAGACTTGGTTTTTCGTAATGTATACCTTCTGTGTCAATCTATGGAATGGAGGCCTTACGACCGTTAGCCTCCCTTAAGTGATGTGTATAGTGGATGCCTTTCTTTAGTGCTGACGCTTCGGTAGTTTATCGCCATCATCGTCTCTGGGTTTGGTTTTTCAACATTCCAATCGCTTCTCTTTCAGATGCCTGTTGGTGCCGCCGAGATGCTCTATTTGGCTTTCACGGTACTATTCGCCAGCCACGTTCGTTCACCGCGCATATTTGCTGGCTCATCACGTATCTTTATGATGATTTTCAGTACGACTGCTTCGTTGGTTGGCGTGCTTTTAGTATGGAAACTCGACAAGTCAAACCAGGTAGGACGGCTGATGGGCCTTTATGTCAGCGTTGGCTATGCAATAAATATTCCCCTCTGCATGAGCCTCGTGACATCTAATGTGGCAGGGTTTTCTAAGCGGAGTGTTGTGACCGCGTTGGTCTTCGTCGCATACTGTGGGGGCAATATTTGCGGGCCACAGTTTTATGACGAGTGGCAGGCGCCTTCATACTCGGTGGGTTTAAAATGAACGTTGTCCCCCATCAGGCGCCCTCGCAACTGACACTTGCCGTCTATAGAAAGGCATCAAATCCGCGGTGTCCGGACTGTCGCTGTCGGCATTCCTCCTCGTCTGTCTGTGGATATATTATGTTTGGGAGAATTACCGCAGAGATAAGCTGTATGGCCCACCGACAGACGTGCCAGAGTCGGCTGAGATTCGCAATGAGCTTTCTAATAAGACTGATCGAGAAATTGAGAGTTTCCGGTATGTGTGCTGATGTGGTGATGGTAACTTGCCTCTGGTCGCTTCAGACTAGTCGAAATGTCCGTTGATCTGGACTATATTATTCTCAGCATATATTCGATTGTGCTAGACACGATTGCAGATGTCAAAGACACTCTGCCCAGTTTGACTCGAGGGATTGCCGTTGTTTCAGAATGTTAAGCGTATAATCCGACAGTCTGCTTATCTCCCGCGATGGAATTGCTATTGCGATCGTTAGTCTGTGATGTTCTGGACTGTTAGTTGGAGACTTTCCTTGTGTCATTTATTTGTATTGGACTAGTGAATGCCAGGACATTGATTTGTGAATCAATATAATAAGACAAGTTTGTTATAGAGAAGTGTAGAAGTGATTGATATATAGTGTGCCTGAATTTGTTTAGGGGATATAAAATGAGGGGCCCAACCGATTATCTTCTAATACTAACTAACTGACAGACTGACTTGCACCAAACACCAAAATACATTCCCTTCACCCAACAAAAACCCCAGTCAAGTATGGCGTGTACAGCTGGTTTTCAACTGGAGATAGCTACTCAAGAAGATATCCTTGCTATGACTGATCTTTGGTTCGCGGCATTTACAGACCCTGCTATACGGCGTCTATGGCCTGACACTCCGGGTGTGCGTAAGTGGTGGAATGATGCCAATCACAACGATCTCATCAACAAACCTTTTCAGCGTTACATAAAGATAGTCGACCCCGAATCGACAGACTCCCAGGGCCGACCTCGCATAGCCGCCTACGCAAAATGGGACTTATCCATGCCGGAGGAACGAGGACGTCGGTATCCGCCTTGGCACGAGGACATGCCTGGTCAAGTATGCGACGCCTTTTTCCAAAGAGAGGAAAGTGAACGACGACGGATTATGGGCGACCAGAAACATTACTGTGGGTGGTCCTTCGCTTCGTTATGAACTGCGTTGCACTAACCATCATTAGATTTGGATACCCTCGGGACGCACCCCGAATACCAACGGCGAGGAGCCGCTTCCATGCTTCTTAAGTGGGGCTGTGACCTCGCAGATAAAAATGGCGTTGCAGCGTACGTTGATGCGAGTAAGGCCGGTGCTCCTTTATACCAGCGGTTTGGGTTCGTCGATGAAAGTGAGAACAACGCGAGTGAGATTGCCTCTATGGTGCGGCGATAGGTGTCTTCAATCTATTACTTCCTGAATAATGCTATTGGAATCTAAATATAGGAGCTATATTTAAGTTCCATGGTAGGTAGTTGTAGTGAACAAATTGCATGTAAAAGATGCCATGGGACATACTTCCAAATGGAAGGATCTATCCGATGCATAATCTCTTGAGATAATCCAACGCTGCTTTGAGCTGTAGCCACCAATCCTATCCAAGAGACAGAGTGCTTCCGACAGGATCCATTTCTTGGTAAGACATGGGACCCGAGCTAGCAAACCGATATGCTGAGCAAAGGGTAGCAGCTGATATTTGTCGTATCCGCTATATGCCACAGCGTCTTTCTTAGGGTATTTATAGGTATTCTGTGCTGATTCGCCCAGTTTGCACGCCTTGCCTAGGTTACACAGCATATTCAATCATGAGATTGTTCTGTGCTCAACAACGAACCCACAATGACCCTTCTCGATTCAAACTCGTCATTTCGAGGAAGAGACTACATCGATTGGGTAATGGAGCACCACCTGTCAATCCTCGGATCTGGTGCATTATTCGACTCCATTCGACGCCTACTCCCGTTCATGCAAGTATCCAAAGAAATAAGTGTTGGCCAAAAAAATGGTCACCTATAATCATACGAGCAACTTAATTATCTTTTCAACTATCGACAAGTACATTTACTGGATCATTGGCTCGACTTCATCGCATGCGAGCCTTTTCGAATTCTTCAACGGATCACTCTTGATCGTCACTTTGAAGGTGAGACATTGATCGGCTCCACCCACGTAGAGGTGGCTGTGGGTCTAGACAAGCTGATCAGAATGATGTTATGGCGGAAACATTGCCAATCGAGAGAATGCCTTTGAATCCGGGCTGACTTGGCAGAGAGCAGCAGACGATGGGCGAATCTAAATTAAGACATCGATGGGAGATATAAATCTGCCCAAGCTGATCACTTTCGTCTTCCATTTCGCATCCTTCTAACAGCAAAATGAAAAGTCCAATTGCCATTCTCCTGGCCCTTTCAGGTGTCAGTGTCGCTGCCTTTGACAAAAACCAGCGTGCGTACTTGAATCAAAATCATTTGCAAAGTCTATACTAATCCTCAGTCTTGTAGCATGGGGAAAACGGGACTATTCCTGCGTTAATGTTTTCCAGGGCATTCCCGACAACTCAACTGTGGCACCTGGCAGCACCATCCAGATTCGTTTCAACAGGGAACCCACTACCCGCTGTCCAAACCCATTAACACAGTACCCTGGGGATCCGTATAGTGTATGGCTGTACAATAATCCTGTTCGCAACCGCGACCTTATTAGCTTCGACCATTCTATGCCGCTGCTTCGCGACATCCCCGAGTCAGACGGTGGAATGTCCATCACCATCCCCGCGGATCTGCCAGATGTCAGCGATTCTTCGGTTTGGTATCTGCGTGTTCAAACCACCCTGTCAAATGCCCCCCAGGTCTGTAGTTTCGTGAAGAGTTAATCACCGGTGCTGACTGCCACTAGATGCCAAGTCTGTTCTACGCAGCTGGGCCATTTACAATTGCCTAAAGAAATGTTGTCGATGCCACAGAATTAGTACAGCGATATGTATGAAGTTTTGGCAATGTATGTTTGAATTCGCATTCCAGAAATATGGGCAAGTTATAGTACTTATGTATTGAATGCGAAGTGTTGTTTCCAATTTGAAGACGACTATTACGTCTCCTCTACTCGCTAGTGTCACATATGACTGGTTATATATATATATCTCGAGCCATGTAACCTTCATCTGTGTAGATTCTATACTTGGATGGTACTTAATACTTCGTCAATTAGGGCTAACACTTCTCTAAGATTTACTGTAGTAACATAGTAACTCAGGACGGTTGCATAATTGCCAAAAAGTCCTGTATGGCTTATTGGACTTTTCTCTTACTTATAAACTTGGTTATCAAAACAGTTATTTAAAATACTCAATAATCTATATAGGAAAGTGAGCGAAGAGTCCGAATAACGTTCAACTCAGTTGGACATAAGTAAAGCGCAGGATGAGTTTAATTTCATTCATTAGGTCATCCAGACGATAGAAGGCTTTGGTAACTGTAGCTTCCAAGGGTAACAATAATGTGATAGGTACAGTGATGGGTGCTTGCAAATACCCTGTCTTAGCATAATTGAAACTATATCGGAAGGCATTAGATATTAAACATTACCAACAGCGTTATGATAAGCTATTCGATTTTTAAGCACCTGCCTAAAGCCTAGTATGCCATCCAAAGGGAATCAACAGGAGTCTAGTTAAGAAATACCGGCCTAGTCATGAAGAAGCTGTAATATGGTTGAAAAGGTTACTTGTATAGCGGTAACCTCCATGCCACTTTCATCATAGAAGGGGGTTATTTAGCTAGCTATAATATTGGTGCTCAACCCAAAGGGCCAGGCTAAGAGATCCCAGGGGAAATTTTTCAAAGAATACATCAATATCCGGAACGATTGAATTGGAATATCGTCCAACTTCGGTGAAGTCCCATGTGGAAAGGGCATCTTGGTGGTATGTTGTCTGAGCATTTAACGGTTATCTATGATGGCAGGCAACAGGGCTGACTATCATAGCAACCTTGACCATCTTTACCCGTTCAATTTTTCGACTCGCCGCTTTGGGAAATGGATTCCATAGCAACCTTGCTAACGATGAGGTTGCCTTCATGTTCCTCGAGGGTTACATGGTGGTCATCGCCGCTGTGTGCTTGACCATCTTTCATCCAGGCATGCGATCGACCAGCGCTACGGCTTCCAAAATCACAATATAAACTCTCTACCATGCTGAGCCTCCGCTGTGCGATGTATCTTGTTCCTGGCTTGTGATAAATGGGAAGAATGGATTTTGGAATTCTGGTGTCTCATGAAACAGCATTGGTACAGACGGCAGTGTGTGTTCGAAATGTCCATTGGGGTTTGCTGGCGTTACTATCTATCAGTAATATTTTGCAGTCTGTTGCAGTCTGTTCATCGACTTCTTATTTGCATGTAACCAATCTATTGTAAGAGATGATTATAGACGATAGTCACCATGGAACATACACTGTTATTTCACGGGGTATCCGAAAATACATACATCATGCCATCAGTACTTACAGTCCTAAGGCCTTCAGTATTTCCTTTCCAACACCCGTCGCACTGGCCGGGTTCTGACCTGTGATCAGAGTCGATCCAGACCCAGCAACCTTCGAGACTACTACCTTCTCTCCCCACGGTTGAGCGGCCTTGACGTAGCGGCCGCCGGTAACTCTGGTGAGTTCATCTTCAAGCATGAAAGGCATCACGGAGCTCAGGCCAGCCTGATCCTCTTCAGTGTTGGAGAACCCGGTCACGCTCGCTCCGGAGAGAATTGGTTCGCCTGAGGTCGACTTCGCCTTAATAAGAACAGTCGGCCCATGGCACACAGCAGCAATGGGCTTCTTAGCTTCGGCAAATTCCTGGATCAGGACCAGAGAGTTGGCATCGGAATGGAGATCATACATGGCTAAATGTAGTTAGTACGAACCTTTTCATCTCGAGCATCGTGAGAACATACGTCCATGACCACCAACGTAGAAAATCGCGTCAAATTCCGCAACCCTGGGCAAAATGTCGGCCAGCTTCTGCGTATTGGTCCAGAGCGACTTGTTCTCTTTCAGAAACTTGGCCGAAATGGGGTCATTTTCGAACGCTTTGGCCGAGCCAGGGTCGAGAGGTGCTTCACCTCCATTAGGAGATGCGATAACGAGTTCAGTTTTGTCTTTCAGGACCTCGTATGGGTGCGCAAATTCAGGCTAATAGACAGGTCGGTAAGCTGAGCGGACATCATGATTCTGGTTCCGTGACGTACCAGGTACCATCCCGTAGGATTTCCGTTGGCAGGAAACTTATCCTGGGATGTAAGAACGACCAGTACTTTCGGGGCCATTTCGCTAAATAAGAGTTCCAGACTAACAAAGTTCAAAATCTTGCAGGAGGAATTGGCTCTGAAGATGTGGGAAATGTCTTATAATCGCACAAAGTATGACATCAAGACATGCAACAAGCTTATAAATCAAGCTTTGGCGCTTATCACTGTACACAATTACGTGGAACCAAGTTCATTCTGCAGAATAAACTTGTGGTGGAGCATCTATAAACAAGGTGATTGAACAAAATGAGCTTGTCATGGCTCGTTTATTGTCCACGGTGGAACAGCTCCACCTTGTTATCTTTTTCGAAACTGATGGAAGAGTATACATAGAAGGTCTACGCAGAATTCATCCGAAATGCCGTTGGACTGTGTTAAAGGATTCAGGAACAACAATCAGTGTAAACCCGAAAAATATGACATGTTCTATCAACCGTATTCCATTTATATATATTGAAATCTCCCGTCCAAAACAATCGATGTTTGTGCGTGGTCTTACAGGTTGGCGAGGACGGCATCGGCACTGGACAGCTGTAAAGGGATCAAGTTAGGAACCCACATACAAGATAGGCAGTGACAGAACTCACCTTGACAACGCCCTTTTCGGTCTCGATCTGAGCATACTTGATCTTGCCATGGTCAATGACAATGGCATAACGCCCAGTACGGCCGGAGTTTGGATCGGCCCAGCCCATGCTCTTAGAGAACTTGGAGTCGGGATCTGAAAGGAAGAGCTATTTTGTATTAGCATCCATTCCAGCTCACAAGACCAGAGACCAGCATCTTACAATATCATTTCCGCGAACGTGGTTGGCCTTTCCGAAGGCACTCATCACAAACGGGTCGTTGAAAGCGACAACAGCGACGATATCGACACCCTTCTCTCGGAGGTTCGGAAGGTTCTTGATATAGCCGGGCAGGTGGTTCACGGTGCAGGTGGGGGTGAAGGCACCTATACAGGAGGATACAGTTAGCGGGTGTCATTGGGATGCGTCTTGCAGGAGACCGTAAGTACTCACCAGGCACAGAAAAGAGGACAACCTTCTTATCGGCCCATTCCTTGGAGGCATTGTAGGCAACGGGAATGCCACAGGCGGTCATGTCCTCCTTGTCCTCGGTCCATGGGACATATCTGCAGAGATCAGCTATGGAAGACCGAATAAAGTTATTGGTGGAGACGAGACCTACTGGAAAACAACGTCACTGGGGAAAGTATCACCAGGCTTGAGCGCAGTCATTTTGGCTAGATGGTAGAGAGTCGATGGTTGAGTAGGGTAGAGAAAGAAGGCGGGATGAAACAAGGGGAGGTTTTAGATTAATATGGGGTTTTAGTTTCTATGCGGGGCTCCAACTTTTGCCGCGGGAAACTGACCTTATACCACCACCAAGGTACTGTACAGTACTACCGATATAAAATAAGTATTTACAATCTACTCTATCAAAGTGCCCGCCCAAATTGCATCGGAGTCGTCACCTTAACTCCCAGTGCCTTCGCCGCCTTAATCACCCACCCCGGCTCTCTCATAAACTGTCGTGCAATCAAGATGGCGTCGGCCTTCACTTTCTCCTGTGCCTCAGACGATTGCTTGTTGTCTGCTCCTTGGACAATGCTTCGAGCAGCTTCCGCCTCGGTGATAAATCCCACCGCGCCGATTAATGTGGAGGCACCAGCAGCATGGATTTCTTTCCGCAGCGCCGCCGCCAGATCAGTCTGGTAACTAGTGTGCGGCTCGATTGATTGTTCCCGGTGATTCCCGCCCGAACTCACATCCAAGAAGTCAATCCCCAGTTCTGGGAGCATCTTGGTCAGCTCTTGTGAAGATCGCAAATCCCAACTGCCGAGGTCGGCCGCTACCGTCGAATTCTCAAGCCACTCAGTCGCACTGATTCGAAGGAACAATGGCATCCCCGCTGGAATTACCTCCCGAATGGCATTTGCAATTTCACGAAGGATCCGAGTCCTATTCTCAAAGCTGCCTCCGTACTTATCGGACCGGCGATTCGTGACTGGGCTGAGGAATTGATTGACGAGATATCCATGAGCGCCGTGAATCTCCAGGACATCACATCCTGCTTTCACTGCCAATTCAGCACTCTTTGCAAACGACCGAACTACATCTTCGACCTCGGCGGTGCTTAGCTCTCGTGGTGGCCAGAATCCTATTCCCGGAGCCCAAATTTGGTCCTCGCCTCCCGATGGACCAACAACATTCGTTGGCCATCCTCCGACACTTTCGTCCGCTCTCACACTCTTCAGACCTTGTTGTGCCGCTAACCACGGCGCCACTGTACTCGCCTTGCGACCTGCATGAGCAAGCTGCACCCCAATCTTAGCACCCTGGCTATGCGCAAAGTCCACCACCCGCTTGAGACCCTTAAACTGCTCCGAGTCAGTGCCGTCCTGCCACAACCCGGAGTCATTCGGCGAAATGCGACCGTTGGGTTGGACCGCGGTTGCTTCAACGAAGATCAGTCCGGCACCTTTCAAAGCAAGATGGCCCAAGTGTGCAACATGGTAGTCGGTCAATGCACCGACACGAGGCGAGGTAGGATTGGGATCAGCGGAATACATGCACATGGGCGCCACAATGATGCGGTTTTTCAGCATCAAGTCGCGGATCTTCAACGGGCGGAAGAGTGTGGGGGTGCTGGGGTCATTGGGCTCCAGGGCGGCACCGGCATTGTTGGCAGGAGTGAAGTATGGGAGACCCTCGTGTTGGACGACAGGTGGGGATTGGTGAATGGATCCCATGCTGAGAATCTAAGTATACGGGATTTGTTAGACTCGGGGATAAACAGGGAGTCTTAAACAGTATTTAGAGTATCAAACAGACACTCGGACAGACACCGAGTGCTGACAAATCGAGTCTGCCCCGCTTCAGTCTTTGGCGCCATTTCAGGGACGATGAAGCAACTCGGCAAAACAACCATAGCCAGTCAAGTCTGTGTAACAGATGATGAAATAAAGGATCCAGTTACTTCAACTGATCAGGAGTCAGGAATTGGGTTAGTCAAGGGAGCAAATACATAAATAAATAAATCATAGTCACATCTTCGAGGTGATCACGGAGTCAGTTGGAAACAAAAACATGAAGCCAAAGTGGAAGAAGTGAAAAGAGAACTATTCCATTTTGGGATATCACTTGATTAGCCGGCTTTTACCATGTCTTTCCGACACTTTCCGAACTAAAACACCTGTGCCAGTACTGTACTACTAACCACTCTACAACTCCCAGGTAATATCATGATATATACATGTTTCAAGTAAATACAACGAGCTGTTAAGTTACAATTTGGAATTCTCCTTCAAGCCCTCCATCTCACAACCTGTTCCCCCTGGACAAGCAGCTCGAGACGTGTCATCCCTCGCTACTTGCGAAGGAGGCACCCACAGAGCTGGGTTTTTCTGGAAGAAATTTGATGCCCTCATCATCACACTCACCGGCTCTGCTGGCATTATAGGGAAATCTTCCATCCGCGGGAAATGGGTGAGCCCAAACTGGATATAACAAACGATATCCCGATTCTCAATCGATTCGTTTCGCTCAGCCCAGTCAACAACGGTCTCGTTATTGGGATAATTTGGCTCCCCGATAGATTGACAAACATAATCACCGGCTGGGTACCGTTCACTATCGCGGTATGGTACAACCCAGAGCGCCTTGCGCGCGAAACCGGCTCTTTTGTAAACAACACTGCCTGGTTTTGCCAGAACGGCAGGACATTGGGAATTAATGATCTTGTATGACGCTGGTTTCTTCGAAGTGGGACTAATTCGACTTGGGTTGATGATGTCCCAGGATCGATTTGTCTCATGGCAATAAGTCGCGGCTCCTTCTCGAGCCGTTCGAAGGGGCGTCTTCTTTGCATAAAAAGCATTGCCGTATGGATTAGCTTCGGATCCAACTGCATCATCCGCAGCCAGAGCATCAGTTTGTAAAACTGTATTATTTGGACCATCGATCTCTGGGTCGACTCGGAGTGAGAAAATATGCTGGTGATTCTGTGCGTCAATGCGCGGAGCCACCTCTGTCCCATAGGGTGCCGACTGTTCACTGGGATGGAGACAGTATGTGTTCAGCATCCCCGTCAATTTAGCCTCTAGCTTGTAGGTCCCGTCTAGTGAGAATGTATGATAAAAGGCGTACTCATAGTTTGCCGCCGTAATAATCTGGGAGATCACTAATTTCCGGTCTCGAGCTGAGATGACTCTTCCGTCACGGAAATCTGTGTGCTTATAAAGCAAGCCATTATCTTCCTCATGGATACAAACAGCGTTTTTGATAATGGACGGTTCTCCGGTAGAAGTCGCCAAAACTGCGTCGAGATAGTGGATTGCCCCTTTACAATCACACCCGAGCTTGAGCGAATTGGTCATCAGGCCTGTCCCATACTCTCCGACATCGAAAGCATGTTTGCGATGGTGAGGTGTCTTGGGACATCCGTAAGGGACTACCATTTCCACCAGACTGATCCGGTTGAAGAGAGTGCGTTCCCTCTTTTCGTATGGATCGTCGACCCGGATATCGGACAGGACAAGGCCTTCACGATAGTTGAACCCGATATGCATCTTGAATCCAGCCCATTCAATCTCGTTCCCGTTCATGCGGAAGGAAACACCTTGTGGTTGAGTAATGTCGACCGGCCTGAGCAAGGACCGGTACGAATCGGCGATGAATTCTGGGAGATAATTATGATTCTCTAATGGCATCATGGTCCGTTCACCGTTGACCTTTCGAACATCAACAGCGAGGATTTCCTCGGTCTCCGTATCAGCGACAACAGAGAAGTCTAGCGGGTGAGCGTATTGGTTATCCAGGGGAGACGAGCGATAGTACGGAAGAGCTTGTTGAAGACGTCTTTCAAACCCCCAGCGCTCGTCAATCCCGATTGCCCACGCATCAAAGTACACCTTGGACATGTCGGTTATTCCAATCTCCCGACATACCTGAATGACACGAGGATCGGATCGGGCGATTCGTTCAGTGACATCCAGATCATCTGGAGTCAAGGTCGGCATAACATTCTCGACGTGTTTGCAGGATTCCACACGGCCAGACGTAAGATTGACGATGAACTCAGACACTTCGGGAGTTCCTTTTTTGAGGACGATCGAGAACGATCGTCTCGCTGGACGAGGTCCCGTACCGGCTTTGAACGCAGCGTACTCGGCCTTCTTTGGTTCATGCAATGTGATGCAGTTGAACTTGACTGGATGAGAGCTATAATGGCGGATGAGACTAGCCGAGAAAGAAATCTCATCACCGGACAGGGGATCTACTTTCGTTAGCAACTAGCAAAGTATATGAAGGTTTAGGATGACTGTACCTAACGGGTGGCAAGGCTTGGTAGAAGCGTGCTTAGATTGCGCACAGCATCCTTTGCCGGCAGAAGAGGGGGGAACTGAATGCACAGAGGACGCCATTTTGAATGGAATGAGATATTCTGAGTTATCCAGATGTGTCGAATTCCAACAGGGGAATACGGTGATGTATTTATATTCATGATAAGGTCAGTATAAATCGCGTAGACATGCTTGATTCGGAAGTTTGCTTTTACTGATGGTTGAAGTCATTCGATCCAGACGATTTGTTTTGGATAGTTGTTGTCATAGATCGATCTTACCTACTTGCTGAGTCTGATACAGGAATCTGGACAAGGCTTCACCTACATAGGGCATGGATAGTATGTCAGGAACAGAACTGACCAATGGATTGCGGGGATCCGCCACCAGGAACTCCACATCCTTCATGTTTAACCCTAAAAGGGAAAGTCCTGGAGATTCAACTCTCAACCTTTCGGCTCCCGCGGGCTCCGACGACTCGATCTTGATTCGTTCCAGCTGTTTCCCTACCCCGCCACTACTTCCCCAGTGAAGTGGTACGATTTGCCATCTAACCCCATTCTGTCTACTGTGTAATACCGTCATGGCAGCTGTGCTCCGGAATGGCCGAGTCTTTGCGCCTGTGGGCCAGCAGCCTGATTTCCTTCAGGCACTAGTGATCAAAGACGGTCGGATCAGCCATGTCGGATCCAATGACGACAGAGAAGTCCACGAAGCGGAGGCCGCGGGCGCGACTATGATAGACTTGGAACAGCGGGTTGTGATTCCCAGCTTCATAGATGGCCATGTTCATATGCTCATGTTCGGCTTATCACTCCGAAAGGTCGACTTAATTGCTTGTGCTTCTTTGGAAGAGATTCGCGAAAAGATTAAATTATACGCCGACTCTCATCCGTCTGAGCCTCGTATCCTCTGCCGAGGCTGGATTCAATCCTCTACCAACGGACAGGCGCTAGCAAGTGCTTTAGATGACCTTGATCCCCGCCCGATCTATGTCGAAGCTTTTGATTTACACTCGACATGGGCTAATACAGCCGCCATTGCTGAACTAGGCTTGACTACTGCCCCTGACCCTCCTGGTGGGACCATTGATCGTGATGAAAATGGCCGAGCCACTGGTCTATTGAGTGAAGCAACTCATTTGATGATTGTCTGCCCGTATTTGGAGCGAGTAACCCCGATAGAAGAGAAGCTTCGGGCATTAGAGCAAGCTGCCGCATCGTATACGTCTGCTGGATATACAGGGATGGTGGATATGGCTATGGACGAAAGTTCCTGGGAGATTCTTCAGGCCTTCCGCAGACAACACTCTTTCCCTTTCCATATTGCCGCCCACTGGCTCATTCCTTACTCCGAGGACCAGGAAGTGAATTTCAAGCATGTCGACCAAGCCATCGCTATGTGGAAGGAGTTTAACCCCAAATCGTCTCCTGAGTTATGTATCACTGGCATTAAGGTAATGTGTGACGGTGTTGTTGACGGCTGCACCGCTGCTCTTAGCCGACCGTATGCTCGCAAGCCCAACCCGATTGATCCTATATGGCCAATAGATCAACTACGTGAGGTGGTTCAGCGAGCTGATCAGGCCGGTCTCCAATGTGCTATTCACGCAATCGGTGACCTAGCCGTAAAACAAGCCATTGACGTATTGTCCCAAGTTGGCACGCCAGGTCGACGACATCGAATCGAACACTTAGAACTCACCTCCCCCGAAGATGCGAAGCGACTAGGTGAACTTGGAATAACAGCGTCTGTCCAACCTGTTCACTCCGACCCAGTCCTCTTCCGCGCTTGGCCAACGCTAATCGGTCCCGAGCGGTGTAAGCGAGCATTTGCATATAAGGACTTCGCCGATAGCGGTGCAAATATTGCCTTTGGAACTGATTCACCTACAGCAGCTCATTTCCCACTACCAAATCTTTACAACGCCACGACTCGACGGTCAGCTATCGAACCGGAGTGTACCGAAACCGTGAATGCTCACTTTGGCCTTTCGCTAGCGGCTGCGGTGTCAGCGGCGACGTCCGGGGCAGCTTATTCTCGACACGCCGATACGTGGGCCGGGAAACTCCAGGCTGGCATGCGAGCTGATTTCGCTGTTCTGGATATGCAGTGGACCCCGGAGGCTTTGCTGGATGCTCGGGTGCGTGAGACGTGGTTCGGAGGCAAGAAAGTCTATGATATAGAAGCAAAAGTGAAGAGTTAGATTAAATTCAGGAAATATGGTAGATATAGACAAAGTACTGAAATGCCAGGCTTACTATGTGTCGACTCTTAAATTTAATTTGGAGGTATATCTCAATGGTTTGTAGTTGTGGCATGTCGTGTAATATTGAGAAGTAACCTCACTCGATAGCCCCTGCTGTTTGATACAAGTCCAAGTCACAGCTTCCATGAAGACTGATACTAGAGAATTGCCATTGTGGCCCTCGGGTATATCACAGAACTCTATGAGTCATGGGCAATGTCCCCATCAATGTCAAAGGTATTCGAGCTGTTGTCACTCAGCCTGATTGATATTGGAGTTCCAAACGGGCGTTGTATCTGCTGCCTTGTATTAACCATCACTACCATCAGGCTCCCTAATGGTCACAACAGTCAGGCTGATTCTAGCACCTCTTCACCTTGCACAGATCCTATTAACAGTATTCAATATATTTCTTGAATATCCTCTAATAATGATACTTGAAATCGACTGCCGCATCGCCAGACCGCACCCTTCTTGTGTCCTCAATTTCCCCGGATTCAATCTTCTCCTTAACACTGTTCTCCCTGTGAAGGTACAAAGCGTGCACACCAATAACTACCTGAGCCACGACCAACGATCCCATTGAGAAAGCATTACCTAGAACATACGGGGATTTCCGGTAGACTTGACCTGAAACAATGCCAGCAATATTGCCCACGGTCTGCTGTAAACCTAACTCCATGGCTCGACGGTACTGGGGTGCGACGTTTACGTTCAACCAAGCGATATTCAATCCGACGCCAGCATAAGTAGCAATTCCGCAGAGGTAGGTGGCAAAGTACTTCACCGCGTCGTTAGAGACGGCAAGGAGGAGAATGTAGCCGATAATACCGAATATGTTGACGCCAATCAAAAACTGCTTTTCGTTAGTTCAGTGTACTCGTCTATAAGTAACATCAGAAACTAACCCAGGCAAATTTCGAAAAGCGATCGGCACAAACTGCCACAGCTATAAACACAATAGCGGCCCAGCAATAAACCGGCACAGTCAGCACGTTGCTCATCAAAGAATTATACCCGATACTCTGTAGGATGGTAGGAAGGAAAGTGCTAAACCCGTATAAAAGAATATCCTGACAGAATTGGGTAATGCTACTCATAGCCAGCTTGGGATCGAGTACTGCATTGCGCATTTCTTCCCAGCTGAACTTCTCGCTGCCCATATACTTCCGACGTTGTTCGTTCCGCACGCGCATCATCCATTTCTCTTCGCCGTTGAGGAAATACGCGTTGGCTGGGTCGTTCGGTAGACCGAACCAGATCATGATAGCACAGACAGCGCTGAACAGGCCTTCGATTATATAGACCCATCTAATAAGTTAGCCAGCCCATCCAGGGCAGAAAACAACTGCTTACCTCCAGCCAGCCTTTCCACCAATCCCATCCATCTGAAGTAGCCCATATGCAAGGAGACCACCAACCGCACCGGAAATGGCCGCACAGCTCATCAAGTACGACACTCTTTTTGCCTGCTCTTCTCGTCGGTACACCATGGTGAGATACAGGTTTAGGCACGGAAACAGGCCGGCTTCGCATGCCCCAAGAATAAGACGAATGGCATAGAGAGCAGCGATGTTTTCTATAAACCCAGTGAAAATGGTCACGATCGACCAAACAATGCAGAGGCCAGTCAGTATATTCCTCGGCGTCAGTTTCTTCATCGCGACAGCCCATGGAGCTTCGAGGAGGACATAAGTCACATAGAAGATCGAGACAGCAGTCGAGAATTCGCTGTCAGATGCATTAATAGCCTCAGGCATGCCCGCTACTTTAACATTCCCTGTTTCAGTCAGTATATTGAAGATGGGCACTCCTTCGGTCACCAACCTATACTTGTTCTATCCAAGAAACACGACAGATAGGTAAACATGATAATGGGAATAAAAGCGAAATCCAGCTTAATGAGAAGTTTCCTCTCCTTTTTGGGATCCAGAGCTATATCCTCGATATCCGCAACGCTGGTATCAGGATCCTTGAATTCCAGCCCAGCGACATGGTCCTTCTGGGCGTCGTTGTCGGACATGAGTGACAACCTCTGGACGCAAAATCAAAACTGAAGATAGACAGATCAAAGAAATGTTGTGGGAGCCCCGGGGGTTAACAATAAAAATGCGGAGTGTGGAGGACAAACTGAGAGTAATTACCTGTCTAGGAAATGCAACCGAGATGATCACCACTTTAGCTTCCCCAGATGCTCCAGTTTTCGGTCTCCGCACCAATCAAACAGCCATTTTCTTCGACTGTCGGACCATTCTACCGATAAAATGTGTCGGGCCGATGGACTATGCTGGATAAGCGTACTTGTGAATCGGCACTTAGGGCTAACCTGGCCATATGCGGGGACGTCTCTCCAGACATCGGTATGTGGATGCCGAGGTTTCCTGTACAACCACCTGGGCCTCTCACCTACCTGTCCAAAACGCCTAGCATCCCTGGCACGCATCATAAGCATCCAAATGGGAAGCACAATGACAGCCCATGAAGCGCGCCTCCTCAGCCGCCAAAACTGCATCACCAATACCTCAGGGCTAGCTCCTGGCTACCTTCAAGCAAACCTACTGATACTTCCATCAAAGTATGCCCGACACTTCCACGACCTTTGCCTCCGCAATCCAGTCTCCTGCCCGCTCCTTGGAATAACGCCTCCAGGTGATCCGCACAGCGTTCGGCCATCGTCATGTATCCAAACACAGGACTTCGATATCCGGAGCGACTTTCCTATGTACCGAGTGTACTCCAAGGGGAAATGTATCGGCCGACAACGAGATCTATATTCCGTCTGGACAGATACAGATGACTACGTGGGCTTTCTAATAGGCTGTTCATTTTCATTTGAAGACGCCCTTGCCGAAGCAGGACTACAGCCTCGGCATCAGAAAACGGGAACAGTGGTAGCTATGTACCGATCAAATATACCACTTCTCCCAGCGGGAGTATTCACAGGAGCTAGGTGTATTGTATCTATGCGACCATATAAACCAGAGGATGTGGAAAGGGTGCGTGATGTGACGAGACCGTATTTATCGACGCATGGTGAGCCAGTGGCGTGGGGGTGGGATGGGGCGAAGAAACTTGGGATTGAAAATGTGCATCGACCTGATTTTGGAGAGCCACAAGTGTTTGAGGAGGGAGAAATTCCTGTTTTCTGGGTACGTTTGTTCTTTCAATTCGAAGAGCGGTGACCAATTCTTCAGGCATGTGGAGTAACGCCTCAGATGGCGGTCGAGTCCGCAGGAGAGAAGATCGATGGCCTGGTATTCGCACATGAACCAGGGAATATGTTGGTGACGGATTGGACTACAGATGATCTATGGAGGTTGAGGGAAGGGACTATATAGTAATCAAGCATTACATCAGTGTTATCAATATAGGTAGTAAATAATACCTAAAAGCAGTCTCTCAGTACGCTCGAAAGCTCCACTCCATAATCAAACATGTATCCTCCATTAGGCATCCTCGACCCAGCGGGGGGCAATCCGGGATCTTCAAAAGCTTGCGAGCCCGTTCCCATAATCTGGTTTTCGAGATTTCCGACAGCCTCAAACCATTCCATTAGTTCTTGGGTCATTTGCTCTCCATCGCGAGGGGTTTGACTGTGGACACTTGTGGAGCCTGCATAGCGCAGAGGATCAACAAAATCACCGTCCTGATCCAGGGCATTATTCACGCTAGCAGGTTCGTGGAGAAGTTGTTTCTGCAGACCAAGCTGAGGACCAATTTTCCTGAGACTCCTGATCGACTTCCAGAGACGCCGCGAGATATACGATTGCGTAGAGAATCCTTTGACCAGCTCCAACGCCATGTAGAACTCGTCTTTGCAGCGGTTACTAAACTGTGTCGGTGATTGGGAGACAGCCAGGAACAGCACGGCCAGGGCCGACACCAGGAACCAGTTAAAGGTAACCTGCTGCAGCTGGTAGATATCTGAGGTCTGATTCAGCTGTGTAATGAACCGGATAGTATCCTGTGCAATGTCGACCACGGTCTCTGACTCGTCCGGGTGCCGCGCAATGTGAGCAGCAGTATGTAGGACTGGGCGATGGATCAACAACCGCAGCTGATTGGCACGCAGGTAGAGAACAGAACGAAGGCGACGGAGGCTGCGCGTCTCATTCTTACTGTTCGGGTCTAGACGCAAAGAGTCAGGCATCTCATTAGCCCAGCGCTGAACCTGCCAGTCCAGGTAATGAAGATCATCCTTTTTGATCTCGTTGCTGTTGTTGAAAGCTGAGATGAACTTCCACGCCTTGCCAGCGATCCGACTGTAGCGAATCATCACCTGGAGATACGGTGTCTTTTCTTCCGGTTCCGGCAGCCAAGGGTCGATATCGCTATCCTCAAGTGAAAAGGGCATTCCAGTTCCAAAGCTCCAGCGCATATCGAGAACATAGATGGACCAGAATAGACGTAGCACCCGATCCCGTCCTGCCTGTATGGTGGCAGGATGGTTCAGAGTTTCTCGACGATGCAGCCCTTTTTCCAAGCACATCCGTTCCACAATCCCAATGGTCCGCCATGCAAGTATCTCTTCATCCATTTGGAAATAAAATATAGCCTACACCGTTAGAATCCGTCGTAGTGGACTCGGTAGTAACTTACGAGCAGCGTAAGGAGAATAATATTTTTGATGTCTGGAAGCCCCCAGACACAGTTATCAGCGACTTCTCGGACACTCCGAAATAGTCTAATGGCAAGTTCGCTTCGACCACTTCCTTCGGCCGTCAGTGCACAAGCGAACACTAAGCGTAAGATGTGTACGTCGGCATCATCCAGGTCATCATTTCCCCCATTTGTAGGCCGCGAAACCTGGGACGAGAACATGGGGTCCATCGGGCCGTAGAGAAACTGGACCTGTTGAAGAAGCTGAGGAAGCTCAAGAACCGGATACATGATTCCCATCTCCTCCTCATACACACGACAAAGCCGAAGAGCTTCAGATTTTCCGATGTCCCAGATCGGATCACCCGACCGAGTTGGTTCTACCTCATGATTGGTCGATGGAGATGACATGGGAGATGGTTCCTGTGTCATATCGCCATCGCCCGACTCATTCCTATCGACAATGCCTCTCCGCTGTAGACTCGACTTTGCAAGGTCAAAGCTATACCCATATGTAGTAGGACCATGGAAAGAAGGTTTCCTAGCGGAAGACAGCCGATGGAGGGAGCGTTGGCCGTTCGCGTACTGCGAAATTGAGTCAGACCCTTGAGCGATCATGGAAGCATCATTGCCTGTCAAAGAGCGGACAGTAGCCGACAATGCAGCCACGTGTTCCTGCATCGCATTCATCTGATCAATCAGACGCTGAAAATTTCTTTTCATGTATACGTATCAGTATGTCCATTTTACCATCAGAAAAACAAAGCTTACTCATTACTGATACTCGGCACATTATTGTTGCTGGAACCGCGATTGCCATTCAGAGGGCCATCATTAGCATAGACACAGCCTAGCCGCTGTTTCCCACATCGTTCACATGGGGTCTGTCCATTGCATTTGATCTTTCGGCGCTTACACTCGTTGCTAAATTGTCTAATCAGCAGAGCGATCTACGAAAACGTGGTATCAACTTACCATGCTTTTGCAATATACTTGCAGCGCTTTTTTCTCGGACGAGACTCATTGGTTGTCTCATCCACGATAGCTGGAACTTGGGTGTCATGAATATTCATGATGGACAATGCAAGAGATGATGAAAGGAGGCGGCCTGGAGGAGCGAGAAGCCGCGGAATAAAAGCGGAAAACGGAAAGAATGCGGAGAAATGCGGGGTGTGCTTGACTTAGT
This sequence comes from Aspergillus sclerotialis, assembly GCA_003589665.1. NCBI lineage: Eukaryota > Fungi > Ascomycota > Eurotiomycetes > Eurotiales > Aspergillaceae > Aspergillus > Aspergillus sclerotialis. The sequence continues at coordinate 26,977 of MVGC01000003.1, forward strand.
AACATGACGTCGTGCTGATTAATTGTGCTCTATTTATGCAGTGCTAGATTTTATGCGCGATCGAATTGCCTAAATATTTCTTTCATTTTCTCTATTCACAAACAATATCATATACAAGAAGCAGCAGCTTATATAAAGCTTCAATCATCAGTCATCATCAGCATACAGAAATGTACCCTCAAAGATCCTTGGTCCGCTCATCACTCTCAGCAATCCACCGTTCCAAGCCCTTTGGATCGCGCGGCTTGAAGCCAACTTTGAACGGTTTTGGCTCCGTTGTCAAAGCAGTAGGAATAGCGTTACACTCAATGGCATCCAGTATGGGATGATCGGCCTTGTCCTTGGCAGGGTGCATCGTGAAGGCGGTAATAAGACGGATGTATGCGGTGTAGAGTTCGCGGTTGGCCAAGTGGGAGCCGGCACACATACGAGAGCCAGCGCCGTAGCCATAGTGGGGGGTTCCAGAGCCTTCAGAAAGGTCAAGGTAGCGCTCAGGAATGAACTGGGCGGCCATTTTGAAGTGGTCTTCGTCATAGTCCGCAGCCCATGCGTTCTAGTCAAGCATGTCAGGGTAGAACCATCCAAAGGTTAAAGACGGGATACTTACCATAAAGAAGCTCGTTCCAGCAGGAATTGTCGCACCATTATACACGATATCCTTGGTGCTCTCCCGAGGCAGACACATGGGAATAACCGTCCAAAATCGCAGAGTTTCCTTGACCATAGCCGTGATATAGGGCACCTTCTCTTCGAAAAGACACTTCTCCCAGGCATCACCATCAGGATATACCTTCATGATCTCATCGTATGCCTTCTGCTGGATGCGCTGGCCGTCCTCCGAAGCAAGGTACGCAATACCCATAATCAAATTGCCAGGAACAGTATCAAGACCGGCGGAGACCATAGTCAAGCAAATTGATTTAATTTCGGCTGTTAACAATTAGCAACCATCCTCCATCCTCTCGAGAAGAATGCATACCATCATTGAGCTTAGCCTCCGGATCCTTCAGGATATTCCCAGTAATGCAAGGCTTATCAGTACCCTTGGAAATCCGATCCTTAAGCATATCCAACAAGAAAGTCATGTATTTGTCCCGGCGGGCACGGAATTCCTGGGCCTCGTTGTTTGTCTTCGCAAAAATCCGAAGAAGAGGAACATAGTCCTGCCAGTTATTGCTGGTACTGCGGAAGTTAGAGACTCCACGCTCGACAGCGACGATTTCCTTAAGAAGCTCATCATCGACGTTTCCCTCAATGCGGAACCCATAATTCAGAGTAAGCGAGGTATTCAGGGCAAAACGCTGGAAATAAGCCGTGGGGTTAACATCTTTTGCTCCATTCTGGCTATCCTTGAACAGCTCTCTAATGCTCGTCGTCGATTCAAGATCAATAATCGGCATGTAAGACTGAACAGCGGGACGGTTCAGGGCAGTAGCAGCAGCCTTACGGCGACGCTTGCAGGACTCATCCCAAGGAGAAGTACCGATGGTGAAACCCTGGGAGCTCGAAACAACGGAATGGAAAGTATGGAAGGTGGGACGAGACACTAGGGCCGACTGATCCTTGATCCAGAGCTGACGAACGGAGTCGAACGAATTGGCGATAACAATGCGCTGGTGGGGATTAGCAAGCACACCGACATTGCATCACCATACATGGAAACAAACCCTATTACCCATCCTAACCTGGAAGACGGGACCATATTTCTTCGCCCATTGACCAGCAACAGTAGCATGCTTGTCGCCGAGCTGTAACAGATTTCCAAACAGAGGGATACCGGGGATCTCCGGCAGACCCTTTATTTTTGGGATGTCGGTTCTATTCAAATAGCGAATGAGGAAGTAGACTGCCGCGATAACGGCAATGGCAACTGTTTGGATGGCCATATTGTTGTCGAAGGGAAATCGAAGGAGGATGCAAGAGCACGGAAGAGAGAAGGGACAAGAAGTCTCTTATAAGCCAATTTCCCCTCCCATTAAGTCGATACGGTAATTATCCGACAGTCATTGGCTGTTAATTGCCCGTTTTGGCATTCGGCAGCTCCCCGCAACCCTGTGACAGCGGAAAACTGCGGGACAAGGGGCGGTGAGGGGCCGTGGAAGGCGGGATTTCGGAAGCGGAGTTCCGCAGTCACAACTCGACTTTATGACTTTATGCTATGCAATGTAATCCCAAACTTCGCCAACCTTTGCTTGGTCGAGCCAAAACGGAGATGGGGAAGTCTGGGCATGTTGAAAATCTACAGTAAATATAACTAGTTGAGTGAACACAATTTATTTCTCTGTTCGTCATACAGAAGACATATAATATTCCACTCCCACCACATAAGCAATCTGCATACAAAATCAATCCAAAATATATATCAAATATCATCAATCATTACCAACATGTAGTATATAACGATCGCGCTAAATACATATCACTAAATCCAGGGTATATATATGTATAGTGAAACAAAAATCTAGGTCTGATGCGGTCTAGAACAAATCTATCCCTTCAACCAGACAACGCACTGTATACACTCACACATCATAGGCAGTCTTGGATTGACGACTGACTCGCCGGCCAGCATTGGCCGCGCGGTCAGCAGCAAGGGTCTGTGCAAACTTGCTACGCTCACGAACAAGCGGGCCCCACCAGTAGAAAATATAAATTGGAATAGTGACGAAAATGGCCAAAACTCCGAGAATCGTGCTAGCCCACTGCAGGTGGAATCGGTCTCCGATATTGGTATACATCGGCGTAGCGTACATGGCTGAGATACCTGCCAACAAGTCTCGGGCGAAGCCATTCCCACCAGTCGCTGAAGCAGAATAGACCCCGTAGGCAGCAACCATGTAATCGATAGTCGCCATGTAGATACCGTAGTTTGCGATTGCGATACAGAACATGAAGATCAGAGGTGCAATCCAGTGCGACAATTCAGGTTTGGTGGTCCAAGCGAAGCCGAAAAGGCCGATAGCTTCGAGAGGCGCAATAAAAAGTAGAAGTAGCAGGCGACGCTCAGGCTGACGGGAGGCCGTTCCCTCGCGTTGGCGGAGCTTGCGCTGGCGGTAAATATCTGGAAGGAAGATTAAGTACGCCACAACATATCCGATAACAACGGTAACGAAACACACGCCAATCTCGACCGTGGAAAAGTTCCACTGCTTGAACACTGGATTGAAAGACTCGATCGAGGTGAAGATAAGAGCGTCAGAGAAACCTGATAGCAGAGACAGGAAAAGCACGATAGGCTCACGGAGGAACATCTCAAACGGGCGACGCCAGACACGCAGAACATCACGTGCATCTAGTCGAGGTTTCTTAAGCTCGTTGGGACCGTAGATATTGGGGTCCTCACCCGACTTGCGGCGACGCTTCGCCTCGCGGTCTAGGAGGATGGTGGAACGGGTTTCTTGGACGAGGACAAAATGCATCAGTTGAGTGACTCCACCGAAGATAAGTTGGATCCAAAAATTCCACTGCCACGGCAGCCACTGCTGAATCATACCACCAAAAACCGGGCCGATAGAAGTACCCCCAACGGAGGACAAGACGACGAATGCGACGGCGAACCCTTGGTCATCCGGCTCCCACATATCAGCAGTCATACCAAGGGTCACTGAACCACCTGCAGAGCTTATACCACCGAGAGCACGACAGACGACAATTGTTCCAAAATTAGGCGCTAGAGCGCAAGGAATCTGCCAGATATTGACAAGGAACAAGCTAAGTTGCATGATCGGCCATCGGCCGAATTCCTCACTCCACGGAGCCCACAGCTCACAACCAAATGCGTAGGTGACGAGGAAAATCATCTGGCCTACACGGGCTGCCTGTTCGCTAATATGGAAGTGCTCCGCTAGGGGAGTCACCACGTTAGGATAAACGCTAGTGTTAAAATTCATCGACATCTGCACTGTGAAGATAACGGTGAGAATGGTCCATTTCTTGTACCACGGGAAGCAGAATCCCAGTTTCTCATAACAGTCATTTTCGGTTAATTCGCGCCTCCCATCTTCGTGTTTTGTTCCAGGGAGGTCACTAGCGTTATCTGACTGGCTCGCGCGTTCGGCTTGGGTATCATCAGGTTGTCGATCAGGACCGTCTTTTTGGTTTTCGACGGGCTGAGAGATATCCTTCTCCTTGGGATCGACGACAGGGGAAACCGGCGACTGATTTCCAGATGCCATGGCGGGCAGACGGTGTATCAGGATCCACCGTGGGAAGGAACTGAGAAAAGCAGAAAGCAAGCCAGTGTTCTGATTATTGTACGGGAAACGTGTTGAAACGAAGGACCGGGGGGGCGGACTCAGGTATGATGCCAAAATGAAATAAATCAATGTAGACGAAGGCAAATGAAGTCTGGACAGTCCTTATATAAGGAAATGGCTCTTTTACCCCAGCCCGTACCAGGAACCACACCACGCAAGCGATATCGACGTCATGGCGAATTTCCGATCGACCCGATTAGGGTTGGCACCTTCCCAACAGGTCTTTGTTGGTTTTCTTCCTGGTCCACGTACCTTCCTAATCAGACAGACAATCAGGTCACAGAGATCTCAGAGCACGCCCTCGTACCAGAGAGAGTCGAAAACGTCAGCCCACACTGAGCACCAAATCCGCCACACAACGCCGATCATTTATACAACAGTAGTACATCATCAAAATATGGGATGAAGCCGGTGATTGGCCAGTGGCTATTCAGCGGCAGGGCGCTTAACGGAGTTTCCCCAAAGGACAACCCCGGCGGCAGCTAAGGTCGATCTAAGGGCTGTGGTTGGACAGTTGATGTCCCGAGCTCCACGATGACGCAAACACCCAAGAATCAGGCTAAAGCCTGTTTCAACCGCACTTGGTTAATTCATCTGTTATTCCAGTGCCCATGGGCAAATTGTCTGGACCTTCTAGGCCCGAATGCATTCTGCATTAGCGAACATACTCCAAATCCGGGCAACGCAACAGCCAGCGAAATATTGCAAGGATATTAGTTGATCTCGTGAAGGCTGACGTACTCACTATTTTTTTATCCTTCTCATCAAGGATATTGAGGAAAACAGATCAGAATAACTTCCCTTCCCCTATGTCTAAATCTAGGGCCAACTTGAATATCTTCATCCAGGCTTATCCGATCCATGGGACGGGCATTAAACGGAACCGGTCTGGTCCATGCATGGACAATGAAAGAAAATGGACTGATCCTTTCAGTCAGCCGAGTCCGATTCGGGCCGGTTCGACAGGGTTCCACATATACTCCGTAGAGTAAACTGAAGGCCCGAGTCATCATGGTCTGTTGTCATTGTTGTTGGAGATATTGCCCGTTTGATGGTGACTGACCGGTTACCTTGTGTATATTAAAATCGAAGATTATAAAGATTCCTACGAACGAGTTAGCAATTAACTTGAGAGAAGGGGCTAGGAACCTGGCAAGCCAGGGAAAGCGTTGAAAATTATCGCCGATTCTCCAAGTGATTCTCCACTCGCACTTAACTCGGAATTCCCTCCATTTCTCTACAATTCCCAATCCTAATTTGAGAGAATTTTTAGTATTCTACGCCAGCTCGACTGAACAGATCTGAGCAGTCCAAATCACGCCCGACCTTCTGAATCTGATGCATCCAGGATACATCACTGCAAGTATCCAACATACTCAAGATAGGCAACAAAAAACCATGACCCAACTTCCAATACCATTTCATTGTCTATAGTACATACATATGAATCACAGAACGAAATACCGTAGGGTACAAAAAGATAAAAATATTTACAAATAGGAAGCAAAAGGAGCAGATAGCATATCAATCCATGGGATTATCGAGGATGTTGTGGCGTCAAAGTTCCCGCATTTGACCCTTGGCTGTACACTCGCTGATGGCCAGAACCCGGTGTAGCTTCGCTTAGGGAGGCTGGGTGTCGCGAGTGGAGAGAAGGAACTGCTCCTGGCGTAGATGCCCCACCTGGTGCATAGCCCACTCCACTTGCTGTGTTGGGGACCGATGGCGGCGTATAAGACCGTCCGAGCGTTAGCGACGATGGCCCGGGCAGAGTACGGGATGACTGCAGCTGAGGCGAGGGTGTATTACGTCCGTATCCACCATCTGCAAAGCTGGCGGGTGAAAGATGTGTTGCTTGTTGATGTGTCCCGTTAACCAAAGTTTGTATGCGTTGCTGGTATGTTTGCTGCCCACTGGGTTGATGAGCGGGCAGGTGAGATGTGCCTGGTGTTGTCGGTGCTGACGGTGGGTACGAGGGTTTTACAGACATTTGGCGCGATCCAGTATTGAGTAAATTGGCCGGTGATTCTATTGGACTCGGCGGTCTTTGTCGGCTGTACGAGATGCTACTGTTATGAGGCGGAGGTGAACCAATTGATTGTCGATACATTTGATTCTGCGACGGAATTTCTTGGCGATTGGCCGTTGTTGATGGCATATGTGAGGCCGGCGGCTGAGTAAAAAGGGAAGGATAAGCCGGGCGCTGGGTTGGGACCAGTGGCGTCGGTACCGGAGATGGCGCAGTCAGATTCGTCATCGACGGTCCAGACTGGTGTTGATTTGATGCATAGGGAGACATCGTCGGTTGTGCGAGACGCTGGCCAAGTTGAGGAGGTTGCTGCTGTTGGCCTCGCGGATCAAATCGTGCCATCCAGTCGTTATTTGCGGGAGTACCAGAGCTTGCTCCGTACCCTTGATACTCGGAGTAGGTGCGAGGTGGCGGTAAGTATTGACTCTGCTGAGTGTATACCGGCCTCTGGGAAGTTGAGTACTGTGAATCTGCCTGGCGTAACGACGGCGTCGGCTGGGTTAACGAGTGCAGCCCAGAATACGTTGGTCGTGGAGATGCCACGCCGGTCGCGGGGGGAGCCGGAGAAGCCCGTTCAGTAGCAAATCGCTTTCGTGGTTGAGGTTCTTCTGGTTCGTCGTTCAAGATATTCATGATATTGGATCGCTTCGCGGGTGTCTGGCGAGGAGGTTCAAGGGCTTCATTAGGGGTCGAGCCAGGGCGAGGAATGTCCTTGGAGGCAGGTGGAATAGACGACAGCTGAGGCATACCAAACGGATGCCCTGAGGGCGATCGCAATTGTCTCTGCCCAAACGACTCCCGTCGAATGGGGGAAATTTCAGGCTCCATCCTAGGCAGGGATTGTACAGGTGAGCTGGGAGCATGGGTGAGACTGGGCTGCCGAGAATGAGAACCTGTCATGACAGACGGTTGAGCTTGAGACTGAAGGTAGCCTTGTTGCGACAACGGGATCGTTGCTTGGGAAAGCAACGGCGATCCATGAATATCAGTGGAAGGCCGGAGCGACTCAATCCGCACTGCTTCAGCAGGAGAGACAGGCTGCCGCGACGCGATGGACGATTCTTGGGGTCGGGTCGTCGGGTATGAACTCGGGTACTCTCGTCTTTCTTCTGTGAAATACCCTAGGCGCGGACCCTGTAGACGATGTGGTAATGGTGCATGAGGCCGGAGGGCTCTGGATGGGTCTTCGTTGACTAGCATAGGGGTAGACATAGGAGCGCCACTAGCTTGAGCAAGTGGAGGGTATCTAGACACATTACGGTCCCTGTCCATTGCGGGTCGAGCCTGCAGAGGAGCCGTCTGGGGAGACAAAACGGCGGTTTTTGTTTTTGGTGCATACTGATTGTCTTCAACTTCAGGAAGAGACTCAGCATGGGGGGCAAGGGGTCGAGGGCCGATTGCAGATGGAGTGGCCTCATAGCGCCGCTTAGGTGCGACACTCGGCACAGGAAGCGGTCCTGTAGGTTCACCGCGTGCTTTCTTGCCCTCGGCAATCAAGACAATGTCCTCAAAATCTTTCTGGCCGGAGTCAATTCGCCGTTGGAAATAGTTCTTGACCTACATGGCACCTCGTTAGCCACAATTTTGAAAAGGAAACAACTAGACTAATATAGAAAGTCGACGCATACCATGACAGTGGTCTTTGTCTTCATAAAGTGAGAGATACCCTCGAAATCACGACCGAAATGTGCCAATAATTGGGGGAAGTCACGTTGTTCAGGAACCGACCAGTAGCTAGTTGGCTGTAGCGAACCGTAGCCCATCTCTGGCTGCCGGTCAGGCTGCCTAGTTGGTGTAGCAACATCAGATTCCATCGAGTCAAAGACATACATGCCCTCCCTAGCTCGAGATCGACCAGGCCTGGCGCGCGGAAGAGCTTCACTGGCCTCTCTTTCCAGCTGTTCCTTCGCTCTTGCCATTGCCGCTTCAGATGCTCCATCCAAGGACGGTTCCATCTCCGTCTTCGGAAAGGGAGGACCAGGTGTAGCTTGTACATTCGATATCTGTTGCTCAGGAGCCATTGCTGTTTGGAGTTGCTGTGCAGCTCTACCTCGCCGCCCACCACGAGATCCGGGACCAGTGCGACCTCCGCGTCTGCTCACAGGTTTCTCCGTCGGCTCACCGTCCTTGCCACGGCGACCACTAGGAACCTGATCGGTGTCCGCTGAAGAGTCACCAAATGTGGGCGCAGCAGCACGTCGTGGGCGACCGGTATCTGTGACAGGAGCAGGCTCCTCTTCTCCCTCATAATCGGGTTTGACGACACCCAGATCAGCCATAAGAGCATTGGACTTAGGCCGAACCGACCTTTTAGCACGACCGCGGCGACTCCACCGTTTGTTCAGTTTTGCCTTGTACTTGATTTCCTCCTTCGTCAAGTAGTAGTGCACAATACACTGCTGGAAATCTCGTCCAGGCAACGACTCGGCGATCTTGCCCCATCTCTTCGGGTGAGCCATAAATGCATCGGTGAACTTCTCGTGTTCCTCAGGTGTAAAGTCATTGACCGGAGGTAGGAATCCAAAGACGTCCTTTGCCTTTGCGCTTTCGACCTTGTTATTTGAGTCTTTGTAAATATAGGTCTGGATCTCCTGTGGCTCTAACATGTCTGGAATGATTGCTTCGCGGCTAAGATCCGGTTGGGCAGTAGCTTTGTTGCCTCGGCGTCGCTCTAATTCTTCTTGGGCGGATATTTCCGAGGCCCGAAGGGCATTTTGGAAATCGAGTTCGCTATTGCCCTTATAGCGGCGTCCTTCAATTATCGAAGGCGGAGTGATAATGGGCGGAGCAGGGGGTGACCCTGGGCCGGGCGACTCTGTGTGTTTTCCCTTCGATCGGTCCAGCTCCCAAACGTCAAGACGCCATGGCTTATAGCAGGCTAAGTAATCATCACGGAGGTCCGCATTTTTCCGTGCAATCTCCTTTCGTCGTCTCATAAGCTCACCACGGAGTACTTCCTTGAAGCTTTCATGGCTTGCCGCATTATCTTGGTACACGTCAAGGTCTGATATTGGGGTTGGCGGGCCAGAGTGTAAGAATGGGAGGTTTTCCACGACAACTCCATTGGATGCTGGAGGCGGTTCCAGCGCGAGTTTCATAGGTGAGCCTTGGGGTGGTACCTCATCCTCCGATTTGTAATCCATAGGAGTGCCCGGCACTTGATTCGGTGTTTTGGTTTCTTCCACCAATGGCTCCGGTTCTGGGAGGTGTTCCGGAAACTCACCGTCAGCAACAGATCCGAGCAACTGAATTCTGAGAAGCAATGTCACAATGCTGGGATCTTCAAGCGGGGGAGCTGGTATATTCGCGCGCATCCTCCTTACGTCGTTTTCGAATTTCTGTTTCCGTTCCTCCAGGTAATCTTGCGTGAAGACAATTCGCTCATCCTCATCTTCATCGCTGGAACGTGAAAAATCAGGAACAGTACGATTTTCGTCACTTTCAAGGAAAGCAGGTTCCTTCATATCCGGTGCGGCGTCTCCAGGCGTTTTTTGGGGACTGAACTCCCGCATTGTGTCCTCTTTTGGTGGTACGGATAGGGCAGTATTTTCGTCGGTCTCCTTCTTGGCTACAACACTATTTGAGGTTGGGAATTTCGGCTTGTCGTCATCAAACAAACGCGCCTCTTGCCTCGATTCATCGCTCGCAGAAAAGCTCCGCTCTTTGATCTCCAATGACCCGCGTCGAGAAATTGTGGAGTTTGGCAACGATGGAGCACGGCCGTAACTTGAACGAGCCCATGGTTTGCCCGTTTTTGGTGAGCCTCGTGGCTGTGATGGCAGCGGTGGTAATGGTGGCCGTTGCTGGAGGGCTCGAGGACCCGTGGGGACGCTGGAAAGCTGCATGCGCGGGGAGGTTTGAGGGCTGACGGAAGCGGTATGAACGGATGGCGGTGTTCTCCCAAAGTTGGGCGAAGTCGCCGCTGCTCCTGTATGACTCGAAAGCATCGCCTCTGAATATCCGGTGGGTGTTTCTTTGTTGGCCATCGCGGCGGGGGCCGTCGGAGGCGAGACATCCAATGGCGGTTTCGGTGCGCCAGCCGCCGGCCCAGATGGTGGTTTAGCGATCCGCGACCCAAGGTCCAGTTTGCTTGGTGGTTCAGGCCCTTCGTCGCGTCGTATACGCGGGGCGGATGGTGGTTGAGTTGGGCCACGCTCTGCCTTGGGCCCTGTGGGAGCCATTACTGGAGCGCGTGATGGGAGCTCGGAATGGGGTTTTTCGACCTTCTCCAGAGTTGGTTCAGGAGCTGCATCGGACGACGATTTCTCTGGGAGTCCAGGAATGGGAGCTGTTAGTGACCCAAATGCCGGGACCTGGGGAGCTGATGGCGGCGGCGAACGCTTGACGATAGAAGGCAAGTCTTTGGAAGCATCTGGTCGAGGCAGGGGAGATTCCCATCGATCGGAATCACGACGATTCTCAGACATTGACGGCTTCCGTATGGGGCCTGGGGGAGGCCGATCTGGGTGCCGCTCTCCCATTGGCGGACCAGGGGGTATTGATGGAGGTGGGATAGGGGCGGTGTTTGTAAGTCGAGGGTCAGTTCCAGGCATACGAGTATCCGGCCCAGTTGTTCGAGCCTCAATCCCTGTGAGAGGTCGGTCATTTTTCCGCTGGTCACCTGGGCGTTCCCGATCATCACGGTCAAAACGTCGCTCTAGTTCATCCCGACGGTCAAATCTGTCCCGTCGATCGAAATCCCGTCGATCAAAGTTACGGTCTCGCTCTCGCTCTCGCTCCCGATCTCGTATCCGGTCTCGGTCGATCAAACGGTCTCGGTCTCGGTCTCGGTCACGATCCCACCTTCCATCTCGCGAACGACTTCGGCGGCGGAAGGAATCACGATCGTCCAGATATGAACCACGTCCCCGACCACGACCTCGGATGGTACCACCGCGCGGATGATGGCCGACGGGGGGTGGACCATCATTAACCGAAGATGACGAATGTATGCTGTCTCTGGAATTGCGGCGCATGCGGAACAGCTCCGAATCGCGCGGTACGGGATCCCTTGTGTCTCGATAGTCTCGAGGGATGGGCGGTGGTGGAGAACGAGAACGGCCACGGCGAAATCCAGGCCTTGAGTCTCTCGGGTCAAAGTCGCGGTCTCGACGGGTCCAGTCTCGGTCAGCATCTCGTCGAAAAGGAGGCGGTCCATCACGGAGATCTCGAGGATCCCGAAAATCACGATCACGGTCCCGATCCCGACCTCGAATGTCACGGTCCCGATCGCGGAAATCACCACGTCCGTAACCACGACCACGACCACCAAATGGAGCACCTCTTGAAGGATCAATCAGGGCTTTGGGACCACGCGGGGGCTCTCTCGGTAGATAAGGAGGAGCATCATCGGAACCTCGAGGACCAGCAGGAGGACGACGGTCGAAACGTTGGGGAGAACGGTCGCGGGGATTAAACCCAGACGGTGGAGGGAATCGCGACGACATCACACGTCATGCTAGAGTGATGGGAAGAGAAGGAAATCAACCTGGCAGCAGACACTGCAACAGGCTCCAAATGAAGGCAGGCGCAGAAAGCCGATGGAGAACAGGAAAGGAAAGTTAAGGCGCTACGCCATGGAGATCTGGACAAGCATTAGTGGGGAGCACGTGATGGTGGATCTGCACAGACCAGTAGAAGGTATTAAACGAGTACTAGAAGAAAAGGAAGCGAATATAAGGCTATGAGACAAGACAACTTGATGGCTACCTCGAGAATGATCGACTGACCCTAGCTGTATAGATATGTCTCAAGGAAGTCAGTTCTTTGATGTCTTGGTTGTACGGCCCTAGAAGCAAGCCAGAAGCTACTACCTGGGGGGGGGGGGGGGGGGGGGTGAATTTGAAGATGTTAGAAAGAGAACCACAAGTATAGATTGTATAGAAACCAGAGAATCAGAAAAGCAAGCGAGTGAAGAATGCGAAGAAGAGGAGGATAGAGAGAAGAAACGAGAGAAGAGAGGGAAAGAAAGAGAAGAAGAATAGAAAAAGGAAAGACCGAGTTAATGCCTGAATATTCTTTTGTTGATGCCTCAGGCATATTTATACTTATTTTCCCCACTGGGAAAGAAAAACTGAAGACAGATAAATACAGACAGACAGACACACACACATTCTCCCTTCCTCCCTCTCTCTCTTTTTCTCCAACCTTTACTGTCCTTTTACTTCTCATTTATCACATCATGGCTGCCCCCTCCTCCGCCACAGATGCCGTCCTCGTACCCTCCGATCCCGTTCCTGAAGGCACTCATCAAGTGCGTGGGGTAGATTTTGACCGTTTTCAAGGTCGTGATATTACCGTTGCTGAGATGGTCGAAAATATGGCCGATATGGGATTCCAAGGGAGTGCAGTCTCTGAAGCTGCCCGCGAACTAAACAATATGGTATTTCATCTAGATGCCCGTCCGTTTTGCCCATCTACCTAACTACTTTCTTCGTCCAGCGTGCCTATCGCCACCCCGAAACGGGAGAGAAGACGACCATTTTCCTCGGATATACTTCCAACCTCATTTCCTCCGGTCTACGAGATACTATTCGTTACCTAGTGCGCCATCGCCATGTCTCCGCCATCGTCACCACTGCCGGTGGAGTGGAAGAAGATCTGATCAAATGTTTGGCTCCAACCTACCTGGGCTCGTTCACATCTTCCGGGGCTGCCCTACGAGCCAAGGGCTTGAATCGCATCGGCAATCTACTGGTCCCAAATAGCAATTACTGCGCCTTCGAAGACTGGCTGATTCCAATCCTGGACAAAATGTTGGAAGAGCAAGAAGCGGCCACCAAGAAGGCCATCGAAACAGGGAATGAGGAGGATGAACTTCATTGGACTCCAAGCCGTGTTATCGAACGACTAGGCCGAGAGATCAACCACGAAGATTCCGTGCTCTATTGGGCTGCTCGGAACAACATCCCCATCTTCTGCCCCGCTCTCACGGATGGCTCACTGGGAGACATGCTTTACTTCCATACCTTCCGATCATCACCAAAGCGTTTGCGAATTGATATCATTGACGACGTGCGGCGCATCAACACCATGTCCGTGCGGGCGGCGCGAGCGGGGATGATTATTCTTGGTGGCGGAGTAGTCAAACACCATATTGCCAATGCCTGTTTGATGCGGAATGGAGCAGAGCACGCCGTGTATGTGAACACGGCACAGGAATTTGATGGAAGTGATGCTGGAGCTCGACCAGATGAAGCTGTTAGCTGGGGGAAAATCAAAGCTGATGCCAAACCAGTCAAGGTATACGCTGAGGCGACAGTGGTCTTTCCTCTAATGGTGGCTGCATCGTTTGCACGGGCTAAGCAACTTCCTGGGGAAAAATGAATAACTGGTTAATGCAGTTGGAACCTCTTTTCGCATAGCCTAGCGGCATAGCAGCAGAGCTGACAAGTCGCCGACTAACCCCATAATTGGAAGGTAGAGACTTCCATAAGGGCATCGCGTCCAGGTATACCATATATATATGAATGAAAGTAGAGAGTAGAAGAAGAGAGGGAACAAATAGAGGAGAGAGCGAGTGAGTTGTCAAGCGGTGAATTGTGAGGCTGAATTGTTTCTTGCTTTCCGCCTCATTCGTTTTTCCTCCTCGTCCCTCCTCTTGTCCTCTTCTTGTCCTCCTTCTGCCTCACTTTCTCTCTGCCTGTTTATCTTTTCATTATCTTCTTTCTTCTGCCTGATCTCTTCTTCTCCTTCGCTTCTGCCTATGACTCAATCTGACTCAATAACCCCTCTTATATCTTCCTTCCCATAGCTTCCCCTCGTCTACCTACTCTACCACCAAATCGATCTTATTTCTCAACTTGTCCCAATTAACTCTTCCCCATTGCCTTGTCAATTAAGTCCAACATTCTCATGGATACCAGCGGGGGCATGTCGGCCGCCGTTGAAGAGCTTCCCAATCCTCCCGATGTAGGCCCAAACTCTCATCATCAATCACCTCCCACCGTGGAAATTCACGTCAACCGCTCCAATGAATGGCTCACGTCGGGCAGCGACCAGGCTCCCGTGCTTGATGCCAACCCAGTTCCACCACCAGACCCTGTTTTTGTACCAATAGCTGGAGATCAAATGGATTGGCGACCAACGGAAGATACTACTAGTCCCCAGAATGATAGTCAACCCCACATCCAGTCCGAAGACTCCACTCCACCGCCAATACGCCAGGATCAGGACCCTCATGCGGAGCCCATCCACGCCCATGAAGAACATGCCTACTGGGCCGAATTTGATGACGATCTGTCAACCCCTTCGGAAGCTGAGCTGAAAGAGATTGTGTCTGCTGAGGACTCATACTACAGTGCCTGTCAACGTACGTTTTCTCTCTCGCTCGTCTACGATTTGATCCATCCCAACCCAGCTGATTCATCTAGATGACCACTGGGAGCAATCCTTCTATCCAGATCTCGATGACCCGGATTACCGCCCCTCCGAGAAGGCCCGTTTCACTTGGAAGCTCAAAGGTGTCAGAGGCAGCAGAGAGCGACCGAACCGCGACAAAATCATCCGTTCTCCTTCCGCTTTTGTGGGCGGTTATTGGTGGACCATCAAGTTCTTCCCACGCGGAAATGATGTCAGTTCACTGAGCGTTTACATTGAATGTTCCGAAACGTGCCCAGCATCCGACCGAGCGCTTTGCCAAGGCGAGTTCAAAGTGCTCCGAGGGCACCCCAATGCCACCCTGAACGACAGCGTCCCGGATGTGGATCTTAAACTCCCCGATACGGCGAATGGCGCCGCCTGGCTCAATGACTATTATGAGAAACAATGTCCAGCTATCACCGAATGCAAGCGACCGGGGCCATGGCGCGTATCAGCCCAAATTGGCGTCGTCTTATACAATCCAGAGGAGCCTCGCACCGGCTATTCGCAGTCATCGTGCCACCAATTCAACCCGCATAACCCTGATTGGGGATGGACCAACTTCCACGGTCCGTGGGAATCGATTCACCAACGTCAACGTGGCCAATACCGGGCGCTTCTGCAAAATGACACACTGGCCTTTGACGCGTATATCCGCCTTTTCGAGGACTCGACACAATCTTTATGGTGGCATCCTAGTGAATCCGAACCCACGTGGGACAGCTTGGGACTGACTGGCTATCGACCCTTAGGCGACTCGGTAGTGAACCACAGCGCTGAAGTTGCCGGGCTTGCTTCTTGGATACACCTTGAACCTTTCTGCAAGATTATCCAGGGTGTCGACGTCCTCGAGCATCTGAGCAATTGCGACGTAAAGCCTAGGCCGCTATGCGATGTCCTCCAAAAATTCCTATGGCAACTGCGTGACCGGGATCCATCACTGGAATATGTCGACACCAGCGCCATAACGTCCACCCTAAATAACTTGTACGAGCATTCAAGCGACGTGTCAGAGTTCTGGGAGCGGCTACGCCGAACACTTGAGCTTGAACTGGAAGGTACAGAGGGTGCAAAACAACTCGCCAAGCTATTTGACAGCTCGCCTGTAGAACCTGGCAATGGTCCAAGCACAGTAACCGTAAATAGTCTCCCTGCGGACTTCAACTCACGTATTTGCATCCCGGCGGCTCAAGTGAGATCCGTGCGAGAGGGCTTGGTCAAGTATCTGAGTAGCAAACCAGGACGCTGGTCACTGCCACCTGTCCTTCACATTGAGCTTGCCCGTCAGAAAGTCGACATGCTCTCACGCCAGTGGCAGCTGGTGTATGATCGAGTAGACCTAGATGAACTGCTTGACTTGGCACCATGGACCTTGGAAGGAGTGTGCGGCAACTACGTTCTGTATGGGTACGTCGCTCACAGCGGGCAACGAAACTCAGGCAAATTCTTCAGCATCTTGCGCCCGGGCGGCCCAGGAACGATGTGGTTAGCATTTGATGACAGCAATGATAACCGTGTGGAATGGTTGACAGGCAAAACAGCCTTTGGGCCTCATCTTGGTGCGAAGAATCCCCAGAAAGTTGATCATAAAACAGGTCATAATGTGGCCGTTATTACAATGTACATCCGCAGCGACTGTGTGGAGCAATTTCTTCCAGGCCCCCAAGGTCGATGGGATGCTCCGGAACACTTGCAGAGGTACTATGAAAATGGTACATATTTCGTGCTGAAGGCCCCAGATGGGTCGACTTCTCAGCAGCATCTTAATGTGGAAGTATACTCACTACCAAGCTACGATCTACTCGGCAGTTTATTCGATACATATGACTTGATGTCACGAGCCAAATCAACCAATAATGTTTTGTATCTGAGGCTACCACGCTCAACAAGCATGGTTGAGGTCCGCAATAGAATCGCTCAGTGGAAATCGGTAGACGGCGAGCAAGCCTGTGCAGAGCATGTGCGTCTGTGGCAAATTGGACATACTCGTGAGCGCTTCGGACCAACTCTTGCTTTTGCTCGGATCTCGAATCTAAATGAGACGCTGGAACAACCCTTGAACACTGTGCGATTCTGGATGCAGATTGTTTCTGATGGTAGCTACATTGCCCTATGAAGTGTAGCGACGCTACTAACTGATCAATAGGAGATGCAAAATACTTTGCCATGGCAGATCCGCAGGACAGGCGCATGTCAGAGAATAAGCCAAGGGAGGCAGTCGTTGAGCACGAGGACTCGGCATCTTCAGGCAGTCAATCTACTTCTGGCGATGGTGAGACCCGTGAAGTTTCGTCTGAACCACAGGCAAATACCGGCAGCGAATCACCTGACCCAGTTGAGAGGACACCATCAGACGTTGCCAGGAACAGCGCCACGGAACGCACAATGACCACTGGATCGTTCCCGTCCCATGCAGCTTTTCCTCCTCAACCGGCCGAGTTTGCAGATGTTGTTATTACTGATGCTTCGGACAACAATGATCCCATGGCTAACAGTATGATTGCTGACGATGATGCGGCTATTGCAGCCATGATTGCCAATGATGTCGAGGAAATGGACGCAGAAGACCAAAGGGCATGGGAGTATGCAGCTGAGGGGCGCCGCCGCGAGTCGGAACCAACAGTGGTTGAACCAGTTGTGTCCCAAGAATCCAACGTATCGCAGGGGTCCAGCATCCCCAGACGGCCCAAAACGAGGCTACCCGTCCGCCACGTGTATTACTTTATTCAGATTTTTGACATTGAGAATCAGGCCTTGCGGACGGTAGGCTCGTTCTTCTCCCGATTAGAAGAGGATATAAAATCTGCTGTCCAGAAGCATCTGAATTGGCCTGATAATAAGGAGTTCTTGATATGGACACTAGTAGATGGCATTACAGTCAGCTCGGTAGCTCCAGGAAATACATTCGAAGAACATTGTTTGCCTGACGGGGCATGTTTAATAGTGCGCGACACGCTGAGTAGGGAGAGGTTAGCACACCTACGAGTCCTATTTAAATCAAACTAACTCTCCCAGACAAGTCGAACTCGAAGTGTCCGGCAATCTCACAGACCCGGAACTCCTAGTCGAATACCTCTGGGCCAAGTCTCGAAACCATCCAATCTACTCCTTCACCGGCACCCGCACCGTGGAAGCAACCTTTGCAGGAGACTATTACAGTGGCGAATTTAACAAAGGTCACTACCATGGCAAAGGGAAGCATATCTCGGACTCAGCCTCAACGTATGAAGGAGACTTCGTCTTCGGACAACGCCACGGTAAGGGCGTAATGGTATATCCGTCCGGAGATACCTACGACGGTGACTGGGTCAACGACCAACGCCACGGACAGGGAACATTCATCGAACACAAGACTGGCAACAAGTATGTGGGCGGGTACAAAGACGGCAAGCGACACGGTAAGGGAGTCAGCTACTGGGAGGTGGCGGATGAAGAAATGGATCTGTGTCAAATCTGCTACTGCGAGGAACAAGATGCACTGTTCTACGACTGTGGCCATGTCTGCGCTTGTGTAGCCTGTGCTAGACAGGTGGATGTATGCCCAATCTGTCGGAAGAATGTCATTGGGGTTGTGAGGATTTACCGCACATAGCAAGTAGCGGCTGCCAGGAGGGCAGGCAGGACAAGAGAAGAGAATCGTTTGGAGGATTGGGTAATTTGACGTCAAGGACACGAAATTTGGAGTCTTTTGGAACTGATTTGGTTCGTTTCATTATTTTCCTTGGATCAATTTGGATGAATGGAGCTATGGCATACTACATACATACCCCAGCGATTCAGAAACCGTTTTCCTCTTGGTATATCATGGTATTTGACGATTTGATTACGAGATATGTTTTTGTGTTACACATTATCATTTACTAGATTTGAATTTGGTATCTAGCATTCTCTTTGGTACTGCTGGTGCAGGTTAAATCTACAGTTACCAATCATAGCAAGGTAGGAATGTGGGAAATGGGGGAGTGATCTCAAACAAGATATCATGCAAGAAGGACATTTAGCTCGCATTCGAAAAGACAATATCTCAAGCCCTGGTCCCGAATTGGTTCTTAGGTCCGTAGCCTGGATCTCAATGATCCTTATGGTTTGCCGATAAGATTCAATAATCATTGATGCAATTGCCTGGAGGAAAGTATTGACCTTACGAACCTTTTTCGTCTTTACGCCGGTTGTTTCTGGTTGTTATATGGAGTGACGTAGACATGCTAGGAAATACTAATGGTATCAATTCCCAACAAGTAAGCTACCTACAGGATTATATCACATTGCGCCGACCACCGAATCATGACATGTCCTCACGAATGAATGAAATGTACAGCAAGGCCTCTATTTGGAAGCCTTCTTCTTCTTTCCCTCCTCCTTTGGCTTCGTCACTTCTTTTGGTTCTGATTTCTTGTCATCTTCTTTTGATTCATCCTGTTTGAGCTTTTCAGAATCCTTCGGCTTTTTCGGCTTGTTCAGAACCCCTTTAGGATTGAGACCCTTCCGACGAAGACGGCTACGCTCAGCTCTTGCAATAATCTCCGCATCCTCCTCATCATCGAAACCACCAAATTCACCACCTTCGATTTCCATAGTTGTGCCATCTTCGTTGATAATGGGCGTCTTGTCAACCGGAGCGGCGGCGGGATCAACAGAAGTTTCGGCAGTAGGAGCCTTCGAACGATCCTCCGGCTTAGTCTGAGGTGAAGGGCCGATCTTCTTAAGCTTGCAGACGAAGAAACCATCGACATTTTCGCGGTGGGGGAAATAACGTCTTGTCAGGGTCATCTTGGGATCAAACTGCTTGCCCATGTACTTGGTAAAGCCCTCGCTGCCGAAGTCCCCAAGGCCAGTATCGACCAGCTTAACATTTGGTCGTTTGCGGAGAATGTACTGGACGACAGCCTCGTTCTCTTCTACTGTCACACTGCAAGTCGAATAGACGATATAACCACCACTCTTGGAAGAATGGTCAACCGAGTCAACGGCAGCTAAAAGGAGCTGGCGCTGCATGTGGGGAATGGCGAGGAAGTCGCGTTCGTTCTTGGACGTCTTGACTCCAGGGTCCTTGGAAATAACACCAGTACCGGTACAAGGAGCATCGAGAAGGACACGGTCAAACCCACCAAGAGCCTTCGGGAAAGCGTCACGAGCATCCAGATTGGTGACGACAGTATTCCTGCACCCGAGACGGTGGATGTTACCAATCAAACCTTTGGCACGAGGTTTGCTAGCATCGTTCGCAATCACGCAGCCGGTATTGCGCATCAATGCGGAGATATACGTAGTTTTACCACCCGGGGCGGAAGCCATATCAAGAATGCGCTCGTGAGGCTGCGGTGCTAGAGCCATAACAGGAAGGAAGGAAGAAGCGGCCTGTAGAATGTAATGACCGGCAAGATACTCGGGCGTAGCACCAAGAGGTACGGCCGACTCGAAGACCTGCAACCCGACTTTGGACCACTTTCCAACCGGTTCCAAAACAACACCCCGGTTGATCAACGCTTGAGCCAGCGACCGACGGTTTGTTCGAAGCGTGTTGGTACGAATAACCACAGGACGGGGTGTTTCGTTGGCTTCGAAAAAAGCAAAAGCTTCCATCGGTGTGAATAGAGAGAAAAGTTTCTCAGCAAGGAAAGGAGTGTAACCGTAGTAGGTGCAGATATCATTTACGAGAAGATCGGTGTAATCAGAGCGGGATTTGCCAGGTTGGCCGAGAGTCTTAAGATCGCCGAGGATGCGAATGGTGTCGGTGATTCGAGTACGAAGCAATTGTAGATCGGGGGCCAGACCCGGCTGCCCACTACCATCTGCGCCAGCGAAAACATCAGGACGGTCACCGGCAATGTTGGTCTGCATGGCAGCCTCCTGTAATTCTTGTTCGGCCTCCTCATCTTCAGCCTCCTTGGCCTCGTCTAGTTTTCGAGACAACCCTTCCATATTTGCAGCAGTCAACTTCTCCTCAGCATCAGAAATATCATCGTCATCCGAGAACATAGCTTCGCGAGGGTGATCCTCCTCGTCAGTGTCCATTACAGAGTCATCTTCATCTTCAACCTCATCGGACGAACCGCCCTCCTCTTGGCTACCTATCTCCTCATCGCTAACACCATCGAGATCATCAAATTCATTTTCGTCCATTTCCTCATCATCATTCTCCGACTCTGACTCCATAAATTCCATCTTCTTAGCCGGTTTACCATTCTTAGCCTTCTCCTCCTTCGCGGTCACAGTCGACCCCTTACTTGCTTTCCCATTGACAGCAATAGGAGTAGAACCATTAATCTTCTTGCTCGGGTTCTCCTTCACAACATCGTCATCACCAGATCTCCTCCGCTTCTTTCCCGACTCCGGTTTGACCTCAGCATCACCCGCCTTGCGCTTCTTGAGGGTAGCAAATTTGGACTCATCCAGTGGAGCCGGAGGGCCCTGTTTCTTCATCCGACGGCCCTTGCCCATTATGACTGTTTGGGGGAGTTGAATGGAGAATGGAAATCAATGGGAATAGTTCTGGAGCATCAGCGAACTTTTTTTCTACCCTCTTCGATTTTTTGAGGCGGTGAGCGGTTTTGGGGTGCAGAAATGACAGCGGTGTGAGAATTGCGGCCTGATAAATTCTTTCTAGCCTTAGGCATAAATATGCTTGGCATCAAACCCACCCGATCAGGAAATGCTTCATCATTGCTGCGTCAAATATACTTACTTCCCATATAATTCCTCTCGGCTCCAACGCACTGCACAATGACTGAATTAGCATTCACCAAATCCTTCCTCTCAACGTTAGACTCGAAGCCAGTAAAACTACGAGCAGATCATGTTTTCGACCCCGATCGAGTCGGCCTGCGAGTGCCGGTACTTAAGCCCGCCTCCCCCTTCCCATCCCTTCCCGGGGTAGGTTGTCTTCAAAAACTAACAAGTCAATAGTATACCCTCCCTCGCTTACAACCGCCCCGCCCCGAAATGCCCAAGAAGGTAAAACGACAGCAAGCACCGGGCTCCTTAAAATCCATAAATATCCACCTAAAATCGGCCCGGAACCCCTCTCTCGATTTCACGGTTTCTAACGCCCCGATATCAACTACATCCGTCGAAGATATGAAAGAGGCCGTTCGGGAAAAGGTGGTCGATAGCTCCGGTGGGAAGATAACTGTGGAAAAGATCAAGATCCTGTATAAGCGGAAGCCTGTGACTGGGAAGACCGTTGCGGAGATGTTGGTT
The DNA here is from genome assembly GCA_003589665.1 of Aspergillus sclerotialis. Classification (NCBI taxonomy): domain Eukaryota; kingdom Fungi; phylum Ascomycota; class Eurotiomycetes; order Eurotiales; family Aspergillaceae; genus Aspergillus; species Aspergillus sclerotialis. Next base: position 48,823 of record MVGC01000003.1, read on the forward strand.
GATGAGCCAGAAATGTTGACGGGAGGAAAGGAAGTTGAGTTGGGAGTGATGATTATTGGGGGTGCGAAGGCTGTGGAGGCTGATGCTCAGGAGGAGAAGCGGGGGGGCGAGGATGGGGGTGGGAAGTCTGTCGAAAGGGACGGAGAACTGCACACGGAAGCGTTCTGGGATGATTTACAGGGTTTTCTAGGACAGAGATTGAAGGATGATGCGCAGGCTAGGAAGTTGAGGGGTTTGTTTAAGGATGCTTGGAGTTCCAGTCGATGAATTGGAATGAATGAACTTGATGTAGTCAAAGATACCTTTGTTGATTGACGGATATGCTAGGTAAATATCGTTCGGTTACGAGCATGAAAGCGCAATCAAATCACTCTTGCCAAAGGCAATCAATCCTATTGATCTGTCTATCGATTCTCGCGTAGCTCTAGAGCCTCCTCTTGTGTCTCCAGCCGTGGATCTGAAAAGGCAAAGTGCCGAAAAGTAAACTCGAGTAAAACTTGTACAAAAACATATATGTAGAAGAGGTAGGGGAACCGCAATTGGTTCATAACAAGACACAAGCCAGCTCGGTATTGAAAGCCGACCGCACGGTCGCAGGTTGCATCAAGCAGAAGGGTAAGCAGCGACATTCAGGATCCAGGCAGGGAGGCAACAAAGCGGACCTCAGCTCAACAGAAGAGCAGAATGGCAATCGCACGAAAATGACCATGGCCAAAAAGGCGAAGAAGTAGCCAACCCAAAAGATACAAGGGCACCGCAGAAGCGAAAAAACAAATGGCTGATTATCAATAAAGAAACTAAAAGCACAGGGTAGAAGGGAACATATGCCAGGCAAGTAAACACCAATTGCAAATGATCAATTCGGCCGGTCGCTCATCCATTTAGGGGCGAGGGCCGCGGTATCAGAAGATTATAAACTGAAGATATAAGAGCACATATCATGCATAAGGACCGGTTTCCCCATCATCTCGAGAAGACTTTGACAACCCCATCACCACCGCCACTGACGACCCAGCGGCCATCTCGACTCCAAACAACGCTGCACACCCCCTCGCCGCGCATCAGCCGATGACTGGTTATTTCGTGGGTGCAGCTCCGTTTCTCGAGATTCCAAAACCGGAGGCTAGCATCATGCCCAGCAGAAACTAGCTCTCGTCCATCTGGAGAGAGCGAAAGCGAAGAAATCGCAGACGGATGAGCCAACATCGTGTAGGTGCATTGACCTGAAGTGCATTAGTTTATAATATTTCAACCGATCGAGAACGCTCTTACCGCTATTAGCGTCAAAGAAACGGATGTATCGGTCTTCATATCCGCTGATTATCACCCCTTCCACATTACTAGAACCTGTGGCACCATGCACGACCTCCTCTTCGGCCATTGTTCGGTTAGGGTCTAAGTTGGCTGACCCATCAAATCCAATGGTGGTTGCCACAACGGAGTTGACACCGGTCGACGGCGTCCCATCGTATGTTTCTAGGCTTGCCATGCCAACAATCTCCTCCCCTGTTCTCGTATCGTAGACAAGAATCGAAGCGTCCGAGCAGGAAACGACAAAGTTGACACCAGCGAGAGACAATGGACTAATACACGTTGGTGATGGACCACCAGGTCGCGCGATATGATGAACAAGCGTGTAATGGAATGGCGTACTAGTCGCCATACTAGGCTGAGGCGAAGAGGGGAAGTTTGAACCAGAAGATATAGAGTTGGCCCGTCGACTCCCACCAGCCCTTCGCGACCCCGCTTGCGGTGATGAGATGAGTGGGGGAGCACTGACAGCCCAGATTAATATCCTGCCGTCCGCCGCGCCCGACGCGAGTAGAATCCGATCCGGTCCGCCATAATGGCCACAAGAGTCCCCGAAAACAGTTCCCGTAGTCCCAGGAAGGACACACAATCCCCACACAGCGTCGGTATGTCCGTCCAGCGTGGCTTTTGGATCTACCCTACCCCGTTCCCAAACTCGTACACTAGCATCCTGACCGCCCGAAAACACCCAGCCATCGCCCAAGGCACGGCCACCGTTCGAGAAATTCTGCGGAGAACACGAAGCCAGCGCGGTCACCGCTCCCACATGTCCACGGTGCGTGAAATAGCTCGTTATATCCAAGTCATTGCCAGAATTGGCTCCATGGGAGCCGAAACTACCATAAGTCGCCGGGATGATCCACCTCTTAATCGTTCCATCATCGCTGCAGGTGCAGATCTCGGGCTCCGAAGGACTACCGCCGCCAGTAAATATCACAGAGCGAATGACATCCAGATGTCCTCGAAGTGCGAACCGAATATTGAAGTTGGAATCCTGCTTGTGTCCCATGAATACATTGCCCTCGCGGGTGTCAATAGACCCATCACTCCTACGTCTTGAACCAGAGCTCTTCCGTCGGTGCGACAGAGAACCACCTCGTGGTGGTGACTTTGAGCCGACAAAGTTTGCATTGGGAAAGGCGTCGGTATCCGGTCGATGAGGAGGAACGGGTTCTGTAGGCGGTTCTTGAGCAGGGGGATCATCAAAATTCCAAGCATCCGGGTCGTTCAAGTTCTCTTCCAGTTCCGAGTGTTTCCCTTCCTCCCGTACAGCGACTTGAGGACAATACCCATCGTAAGGTTGTTTCACGGCACCCGAATGGTCCACAATCAAGCCCTGGTCGAAACCTTGTTTCCTTTCATCGAGTGCCGCCATATGGGCGTGTTGCTCGATAGCCCTTCTCTCGGCCGACTCCCTAGACATGGATGGATGATCAAATTGGCCGTGGGCAGCACGAGACATGCCGGAGTTATCGGGGTAATTGCCCATAGCCGACTGATGATTCTGCAGCGCCACCTCTCGTGTTATGATATGATTTGCTTGCTGTTGCTTTTGTCGCTGCTGCTGCTGAATATATGCATCCTCCAAGCTTTGCTGGGATAGCTGATTGCTGTACGCGTGGTTGGACAAGTCCGGGTCACTGAAATCGGGCGGAGGATGTGATGAAGGAATGACATGATAAGCAACCTCCTGCGAGCATTTCGAGAGAAATACGCGAGACTTGTCCCGCTCAGGATCTTGACGGAAATCAGGTTGGTCTGGGCTATCCGAATTCACATTCGACTCCGGGGAATCTGAAGGGAGTTTGGGATGTTGAGCTGGGACTACGTCAACAAATGCGATGTTCCGACCCTTGATTGAAAAAAAAAAAAAAAAAAAAAGGAAAATAGGTGTTTACAACCCATACCTTTGACAGAATCCAAGCTCTCACGGGCAATTTCTTTCGGATCTCTTAGGTCATCTACAGTCTCGTTGTTGCTCAGCTTCTTCACCTTCTCGCGCTCCTTTTTCAGCGCAGACTCGAGCAACCGAACGTGTTTCCCTAGCGACTCATGTAACCGTTTGCTGGTCCGAACATCACCCTCCAGTCGGCCGATGCGAGACTTCATCTCAGCGCGTTCGATTTCCCAGGCATTGCGGTCTCGCTCATGCCGATGCCATTCGGTCTGCAGAAATCGCATTACACCTACCAAGCAGTGTGGTTAATCGTCAGTGAAACATAGTCATCAACTAGATTTTAATAAATACACACCCTGCAGAGTATACTCAGTTCCCTGCGGAGGACCGCCATTAGAACCCCCATCACCCCCGGGCCCGGCAAACCCTCCAGCCCCAGCCATGGCCGAGGGAGATTGCCAAGCCATACAAAGTCAACCAGTGTGGTTGAAACGTGAGAGCGCAATTATAAACTATTCCAGCTCGTCAGAATTCAGTGATGCCGAGAGGAGAGGCAATGCGAAAAGTCGGGGAGAGCTAAGCGTCTCGTGTCCGCCGATTTGTTGATGTAAGCGAGTTACCACAGGGCTGGAGTGGTAGGGAATCAACGCTCCACACCGCGTCGACAGCGAGAAACAAAAATAAGATTAAAAAAAACCAGCGCGTATTACGAACAGGCAAGAAAAGGAGATGCCGAAGCCAACAAGAATTGAAGTAGAAGGAGAAGTTGAGATGTTCAGCATTTCTCGTCTTGTTTTCGGGGGAGTTAGGATCGGCTGACTCAGCTGCTCACCGCTTTATTCTGCCCGCCGGTTTATTTATTTCTTTCCCTCAACTTTTCTTCCTTCTGCTGTCTACTGTCTACTGTGTATAACTCTGGGTTAAATCCACATTCCTTTAAACACTGTCAGCTCACTGCAGATGGTATTAGAATGGTCTCTCCAGGACTTTTGGTACACAAAGTTCAACATAACTGCTTAGTATGAGATTTTACATATCAAGTAGCTTCAGATTCGCTGATAATTTGCGACGTCTCTTATGGTCGGATATTAGGCTGACTTAGAGATAAAACGATAGGAAGATAAAGCTACGTCGTATACTCTAGTACCCAGGTAGGTAATCTCTGTCGAAGATCCTTGACTTAATTTGTTCTTGGCTGTTTCTTCCTAGACATCAGCACGATGTATTATACTGAAGACTTGGACAGGGTGATGGCATCGTATAGGTGAATAACACCATAGAAAGCTAATACTTTATTTCAATAACACTTTATCCAACTAGGTAGTAGCAGACATAGTTCCTAATAAGTAGTGTTGCACCCTAAGCACAAGGGACCGCAGAAAGCACTCTTGGACTATTAATGTCTTGCCCTTATATAAAATAGTGATGAAATTAACAGGGAGTATAGGGATAAAAGACAGAAACGAATAAAGGAGAGATTCTAAAGTGTTAGCACGGTAAATAGAGAGTATAATAAGTAACTGTCAATACCCTAAGGTTATATATATACCCGATAGCATAGACACTACCTACTCAAGCAAAAGAGTTAATTGAGACTTTAAATCATACTCCTAGCAATATATTTATCTATTATTATTGAACCCCCCTGTCCCTGTATCTTAATACCAAAGCCAAAGTGTCTTAATATTTTGGATTTACGGTTGTACCAAACCGCTCCCAGGAAGCCAAATACATCCCGGTGGATGAGTTCCCGATTTTGACGAGGAATCCGAATCAAATTAATCCACCGGAGACAGTGAAAGACATCTCTCTCACCAACAAGTATACCTATATAGATCGCATATCCCCACTGCAAAATACCTTCATACCAGTATCTTTAATTGATTCATCTTTATTAAAAAGATGTCCCAACCCACCATCAAAGTGACACTTCCCCAACTAGCTAAAATGATCGATCATTCCCTCCTGCATCCAACAATGACAGACGCCGACATTCTGGCCGGCCTCAAGATTGCACGAGACAACCATGTTGCAACGGCATGTGTGAAGCCGTACTTTACCTCACTTGCGAAACAAGAGCTCTCCGGGAGCGACGTGCTCGTATGCCCTGTGGTCGGCTTCCCACACGGCAACTCCACAACCGAAATCAAGGTCGCCGAAGCGACGGCTGCTGCAAAAGCCGGTGGTGCTGAGATAGACATGGTGGTAAATATCGGCAAGGTCCTCGGCGGAGACTGGGAGTATGTTTCTTCTGAAATCAGGGTGGTTAACAAAGCGGTTGTTGCGTGTGGAGCTATTCTCAAAGTGATTTTTGAAAACGACTATCTCAAGCCTGAGTATATCACCCGACTTTGTGAAATCTGTACCGAGATTGGTGTTGCCTTCGTTAAGACGTCGACTGGCTATGGCTTCGTTAAACAGGCGGACGGATCGTACAACTACAAAGGGGCTACCGTAGGGGATTTGAAGCTCATGCGAGAGATCAGTGGCGAGAAAGTGCAGATAAAAGCTGCTGGTGGTGTTCGCACGCTGGATGATCTGTTGCATGTGATGAGTTTGGGGGTGACGCGGATTGGGGCTACTGCTACGGTGGCGATCCTCGAAGACGCGAAGAAGCGCGGGATTGGGAACGAGCCTGTTGAGGTGTCGTTTAAACCGATGAAGGAGGAGGGCGAGTCCGCGGGTTATTGACCTGCTTCATGTATATAGTCCGGGGCTTATCTACAAAGGCTAAATGATTTGAGATATGCTAAGTAGAAAGCTATTCAGTACCCATATCCAGTCCATCGCCTTCGGGCTTGGCTCCGTCCTCTGAGCTTCATCAAATCCAGTCAAGTAAGGCGTTTGGGTGGTTAGTGCGGTAAATCATTAGTGAGATGTGTACTTTTGTCAAAATCGGCAACAGCCTTTGATAATGCTGTACTTTGGACATAGTGGAGTATTGTTATAGAAAAGAAGCATAAACAAATGAACACGGCCAAAGCACATATCTACCAACAGACCGGCAACTTCATATAATCGATGATACTAGTTTTTTAACATCAGAACCAGACTTTAATAGTCGTTTAGTTTGGGGTAGCCGTGAGCTGGACAGTCGCTGCTAATGGGTTCGCCACCATCATGGCACAGCTCACTTCCGGTCTCCGGGAATAGCATTAATGCTCGGATTCTTCGGGAGAGTAGGGATATTAGGAAACGTCTACGAGGTAAGTTAGAAGGCCAAAAGAAAGTAGTATGTCATCTGCATCCGCCATGGACTAGCAACATGGTAAAGCTCGAATGGCCAAGCTGTTGGCCAACGTAAAGAGGCACCCTAGTGCCATCATCATCCAGGAGTCTTGATTCATCCAGGACAGTATGTGTAACAGAGCCATGCGGATAACAAGTGATATCTGATGAGCGTGTTGAGAAAATTTCGAGTCAGCAACAGTAATCCTAGTTTCTTTCGGAAGTCGAAAATTGTCGAGACTGATCTTGGGCTGTAAGATGACCAAGGATTCTATGGGTAAGAGACATACTCAGCACCAACTCGAGAGCAAGTCATACATGGCTGTTGGATATCGCATCGAGAACTTCAATTTAATCCCTGTCCAAGTCAAAACAGAGTTACAATTCTGGTGTCGACAATGTTTATATGGCCTAGTAACTTTTCTCTAAGAAATTCGAATCTGGTTGGTTCTCCATGTCGAAATGAAAAGAGGACCGGATGTTTACTTGAGCAGGATCCATTTCTGTCGGAACTTCCCTTCTTGGCGACATGTCCGGTCATCCTTTCTTCATTTAGTATGTTTGCGCTGTTTACATCAACTTTTCATTGATTAATCATCCAATTAGTTATACATGTGCACAATTTGAATATCGATACGCTAATCCATTTACGGTAATTATACCGTCACCCGATAGATCCATCAGAACGTTCTTGTAGGAAACCCTTCCTCTTCTATATATTCAGCCAACCAGGCAAGTTATTCATTAATACCATGTCATCTGGCGGGCCCTCGACACCTCCGCGGCCTGAGGCTGCCAAATCTGTTGATGACTCCGGAAGTCACCTCACTCCGGAACAGGTGCAGCGGATAGTATGCTGAGCCTTGAAGCGACCCGGTGCTTTTCATGGAAGCTAACATGATATTCTATAGGAAATTAACCGTATGAAGCCAAAGCCATCCGTGAACAGCGCGAAGCGGAAGAATCCAGGCAGTCTCATGCCACTCCCAACTCCTCCTTTCCTGCTAAAGGCGTTAAACGGTCCTACAATTCCATGACATCAGAATCACTTCCTACAGTTCGAGATGGCCGTATCAATGCCGCATCAGACCGTCCGCTCGACACTATTAAGCCGTCTCGCAACTTTACTAAGTATGTGGATTACGACTTCAGTAAAATGACAGATACCAAGGGCGGGTTCTTAACGGAGGAAGACGACCCGCATAACAAAGCGCTACATGTACGTGATGGCAAAACAGAGCAAAAACCGGCGGGAATGACACAAAGAGAGTGGGAACGGCAACAACTGCTACAGTCCCTTCGTCGGGATCGAGCGGGTCCCTTTGAACCTGGTCTAAGTGTGTTGGAGGATCAAAGCAAGCAGTTGAAGTGTCGCGAGTGTGGGAGTATTGAGATAGATTGGAAATGGGAGGAGATGCTTAGGTGTTGTGTATGCAACGCCTGTAAGGAGAAGTATCCTGAAAAGTACAGTTTGCTTACAAAGACTGAAGCGAAGGAGGATTATCTTTTGACAGATCGTGAGTGGACATTTTGAACCACTTCTTCTCCGGCTAACATGGATTGCTTTCTAGCTGAACTCCGAGACGAAGAATTGCTCCCGCACCTTGAACGGCCGAATCCTCACAAGTCAACCTGGAATAACATGATGCTCTATCTTCGGTTTCAGGTTGAAGAGTATGCATTTTCAGACAAGAAATGGGGCTCGCCAGAAGCACTAGATGCGGAGTTCGAGCGACGGGAAAATGAGAAGAAACGTCGACGAGAGACTAAGTTCAAGGAGAAGTTGCATGACCTGAAGAAGCGCACCCGGGTTGAGGCGTATCGACGCAATCGAAAGGGTCCTGCAGGGGGTGCATTTGGCGATGATTTAGGAGGAAGCAAAAAGCACGTTCACCAATGGGGACGATCCGTCGAGAATTCAGAAACCGGAATGAGCGTTAAGAAATGCGTGGATTGTGGGATGGAGGTGGAAGAGTTGGAATTCTAGATACCCTTGTAAATGACATCTGCTGTACGATAGAACGAATTTACGAGACACGAGTGATGTATCAGTTATTTTAAAATGCCAGTTCGCGGATACAGTTAGGGTATGGAATTCCTTACCTCTATCCTGCCATCCGACGGAATGAAGCGACCCAGCCTCATTAGGTGCCAGTACGAGTATTAGGCATATTTATGTTTCTATACTAGAATATTCAAAACCACTAGATTGATCACCCACTTCGTCATCATCTCTTTCCTGCCCATATAATACCTCACACACCCCTCCGACCGGGATATCCATCACGGCATCCGTACCTTCGCTCCAAATTTCCCTCCAATTGACCTTTCGATTTTGTGATCCCATAGCTTGAAAAGACGTGGCACCATGTCTCATCTTGGCTGAGCCGCCCGGTCGTCGACGTCCTTTCCCATCAATGATTGCCACATTAGCCACTTCGTCCACCATATTCTCAATGCTGTTCATGGGCAGGGTCAGGTAGCCGGTGTTATACGACGCGAGCGCCACATATATGTATATAATCGACATGACCAGCCATGATGGAAAAGCGAGCGACCACCAGCGATTGGGGTAATAGTAGATACCAAGTTGGTGCAGAAAAGGAGATGGAAGGTAAGACCAAAGAATGTATATTACTGAGGAACTGTCAGCGTAGAAACACTGTGAAAGATAACCCAGTACTCACAGAAAGCCAATGACGAGGCAAGATACAGGACAAATCCGTAGTACTCGTACGTCGGTACTTTTGGACTGGCTCGAGGAACGGTGGTAGCTCTACGAGCGGATTTCGCAACAGCCGCCTCAGTATCATTAGGGGTTTCGACGTCCGAACTGTCTGGAGTAGTCGGACGTGATGTAGTGGTGGAGAAAGGAGGCCGGAGGAGGGAGGTTAACGATGGCGACGGGGGTAAAGGCGTTGGAGGTCTATTGTAGAAGGGAGGCGCAAAGGCATTTGGACTATGAAGTGAACTACAAGACTGCCGAAAAGGATGACCTAGAGACAGGCCGTCATCAGGCCCCTGGTCATCCGAGTCTGAGGAGGCATCTGAAAATGATTGGTTTTCTAGAGAATAATGAGATTGAAAATCCGCATCGTCTTCTACCTCGACATCTCCATAATCGGGGGATGTGATCTCTTGATCGTAATCTTCTGAATAGCTGTGTTGTCGCGAATCTTCAGATGTTGTCGCGAGATCGTGGGCGCTAAGGGGTGGGAATGGCTGCTTAGAGTCAAACCCAGATAGCTCTGGAGGAGAACCAGGCGAATTGGACATATTGGACATTTCAAGGCATGTTGTAAGAGGGGAGTTTGAAGGTGAAAGAGGGATAGAGGAAGAATCGTTGGAGTATGTGTATGTACCTAAGTACCTATCTCCGATAGAATGATACTGCCGCTCCTCACCGCCTACAGGCTCTTCATATTGATTTTTGCAACTTTTTCCCATCTTCCTCCACTTTCAATCAAAGATTAAGATTTCTAATGATCGCCAAGCAAAATTATGCGGGATGTCCGGTACCAAGGTACAGTAGGAGAAACCCGGGTCTTGAGATCGTTAATCTCTGATTGTATGGTATGATAAAACCAAATTCCTCAATTGCTTTCAATAGGGGGAGAGTTGGCATCCACTAGTAGTGGAGAGTCCAGTTCGTACTTTTAACACTCAGCTGAATCATTAACCCCATTCTACGGAGTTCGCACCGTTCATGTCAGTCAAGTTGTCACCTTATCCCTTGCGTTCTGATGATGCCGATCACCAAAAACTCTCCAGTAATAAAAGACAATCCAGACTATCATAACGCTAATCCAAGCCACTTAAGCATTGTGGAAATGTCACTGTCACGGAAGGGGTCAAACTTTGCCAGATTCCACGTCGAAACGAACCATCCAGACTAGAATAGTGGTCTGTCATGATTGTTTCTACTTCGAAGTCTTCCGAACGAACACCTTGCATAAGTTCATCTCCCTAGGATTCGCAAATCGATCGACACGATTGTAGTCAGGAAACTTCTATTGGATGTTATTAAATGAATATTGGACCCTCCGGCGCCATTCCTTGGGTTGTCTGTGGGTTCTGGCGCTAGTGTCCGCAAAGGATCTATTGGAAAATCTTTCCCTTCCTAGCAAACAGGGTAGCAGCTAGTCCCCTGATCAACACGCGATACTGAGCTTTAGGTTCTCCTGCCCACGAATGGCACGAACATTCCAATTTCCGTCTGTCCACCTATTTGACATGGCGGGTCCACCATTGAGTATATGCAGCTCTGTGCTTCTCCTGTGACAGGGTGACAGGTTCAGCGGAATTCGACGCTATGGCCGTCGGACTTTCGTGGGTGACGGGGCTGATCCAGATTCAAATACGTAGCTCAGCTCGTGTCCTGAAATAATCCCCTTGCTCCTCTGTAAGTCGTCTGTCAAGTGCGGCCATGACGGTTACCTGTATTCATGATGGTTGATTCCACCTTGTTAAATTCCATCGTTAAGCGGATGGACCCCCTTGTATGACTCGTTGTCCATACTTAGAAATATCTGGCACTAACTGGTAGCGATAGAATCCTGAGAATGACCCGAATATCGGCTCTTCTCGAGGTAATGCATCCTCTTCGAGCTCCGATGTCATTGAAGGCCTGGGAGGCGGAGGCTCAACCTCGCTTTCAGCATTCGTGACCACCCTTGTTCCAGCTCTAGTGATTGCATCGTTCTGGTTTGGATTGTTCTTGATTTGCCGACGGACCCAAATTCGGTGGTATGCTCCGAGGTCACATTTACCTTGTTGGCATCAACAGTAGGTATTCGATGATTATAATTATGTTAAAATACTAATGACTATAGCGAACGGAGTCCAACCCTTCCTTCAGGGTTTATAAATTGGTTCGGGGCTTTTTTCAAAATTTCCGATGCCCACGTTTTAAATCATTCTTCTATCGACGGCTATCTTTTCCTGCGCTTTCTGAGAGTTCTCTGTGCCACTTGCTTTACAGGATGCTTGATTACATGGCCTGTGCTGCTTCCTGTCAATGCCTCTGGTGGTGCAGGGAATACACAGCTGGACATGCTGAGCTTCAGCAACGTTAAAAACCCTGACTGGTATTATGTGCACACCTTTATGGCTTGCATTCTATTCAGTAAGTGCACCCAAACTAGCACCGACATAAACTAACCTACAATAGCATTTATCTTTTACGTAGTTACTAGAGAGAGCTTATTCTATACCAATCTCAGACAGGCATATCTAGTTTCGCCTGCATATCTCCATCGCATATCATCGAGGTCAGTTTTATTCATGTCCGTTCCGCCAGATTACAAGAGTGAAAAGAAATTGCGGCAAGTATTTGGTGATAGCATTCAACGTATTTGGATTACGTCCGAGTGCAAAGAGCTGTGGAAGAAGGTGGACAAAAGAGATCAGCTTGCCTTCAAATTGGAAAAAGCTGAGACAAAGCTTATTCGCAATGCAAACTCCTTGCGACTTAAGAACATGGAAAAAGGGCGTGTTCCCTCTGAGTCCTCGCAAGACTCTGAGAACGGCATGTCGGAATGGTCCTACAAGGTGCGCCGACCGACTCACCGTCTTCGTTTGTTCGGTAAAAAAGTCGATTCGATCCGTTGGTTGCGAAACGAACTTGCAGCATCGATTGAGGAAGTTCAGGCTCTGCAGCAGAAACACCTGGACGGGGAGGCTAAGCAGCTCTCCGCAGTCTTTATTGAATTCAATACGCAAGCTGATGCCCAAATTGCGCTGCAAACACTATCTCACCATCAACCACTTCATATGGCGCCTCGGTTTATTGGGATCTCCCCCAGGGAAGTCGTATGGTCTGCGTTAAACCTCAGCTGGTGGCAGCGGATTGTACGAAAGTTCCTCGTCAAGGGAGGAATTGCGGCAATGATTATCTTCTGGTCGATCCCTTCGGCGCTAGTTGGTGTCATATCCAATATTACCTATCTTACAAGCATGGTCCCATTCTTGAGCTTTATCGATGATCTTCCCGAGACGATCAAAGGAATAATTGCAGGGCTGTTACCTTCGGCTGCTCTCGCTTTATTGATGTCGTTGGTCCCGATTATTTGCCGAAGTATGTGTGCTCTAATATTCTTTCCTGCAGTGCTAACTATTGCTTAGTTTGTGCAAAACAAGCCGGTGCGCCATCTCTGGCTCACGTCGAGCTTTTCACCCAAAGCGCGCACTTCTGCTTCCAAGTGGTGCAGGTATTCCTAGTGACAACTCTTACTTCGGCCGCCTCAGCAGCTACGTCACAGATTATCCAAGACCCATTGTCGGCGAAAGACCTCCTGGCCAAAAACTTGCCAAAAGCATCTAATTTCTACATATCCTATTTCCTTTTGCAGGGGTTGATTATGAGCTCCATGGCTCTTGTGCAGGTGGCTAGCGCACTTGTATACAAATTCATCACCACCTTTTTTGACCTCTCCCCTCGACGTTTATACGCACGATGGGCTGCGCTTAGCGGACTAAGCTGGGGGAACGTCTTCCCAATATTCGCGAACATGGGCGTCATAGGTAAGTCTATTGCTGCGTCCTCCCCGTCAGTACTGAGCACAGCTGATCTGGTTAATAGCAATAACATACTCCTGTATCGCCCCTCTCATCCTCGGCTTCTCCTTTATAGGGTTATACCTCGTCTACCAGGCCTACCGATACAACTTCCTTTTCGTTTATGACCCCCAAATCGACACCAAGGGCCTTGTCTACCCACGTGCTCTGCAACATCTCCTAACCGGAGTCTATTTAGCCGAAATATGCATGATCGGACTCTTCGCCATCCGGTCAGCCATCGGTCCATTAGTAATAATGGCCCTTTTTACAATCTTAACCGTCCTAGCACACATGTCTCTTAACGAAGCTCTCGCACCCCTCAACTCTTGCCTCCCTCGCACCCTCGACACAGAGGAGGAACTTCAGCAGTCAAAATCCGACCTTTTCACTCATGGCGAGGGCTCACGAATGGCCGCAATTTGGAAATGGTTCCATCCAAACCTGCACCGTGACTTCGCATCACTACGCCGTAAAGTGCGACGGGACCATGTGGAAATCAAGTACTCTGAAACACAAATGCGGGACGCATACTTCGAACCTTGCATCACGGCCCCGACACCAAAGCTGTGGATTCCAAGAGATAAATGGGGGTTCAGTGCGCAGGAGATTCAGGAGACGCATCCTGATATTCCAATCACGGATGAACGAGCGCATCTCGATGAGAAGAATAAGATCGTATGGGATAAGTATGATCCGCATCTTCCGTTGTGGCAGTTGAAAGTTTTATATTGAAAATATTGATTATGGTAAACGCTTTGGCACGGGGGCATTTGGATCGGAGTTATGAGTACTTGTCATGGGATACGATTGAAAAAGTGCCTATCTAATGATATTTAATGGCTACCTAATATTTATCTTTATCCTAGAATTCAATGTCCAGTATCATATCTTGGCATTAGTCCCGACAGTCTCCAACGTAGCCAACTGGGTGATAAGTACAGTATATACATAGCGACCCCATTTCAACTGGTTGCTGTGGGACTACGCCAAGGGCAGTAGAAATTGCGGCAAAGACAGAACGACGGCTCAAGGGGATAGTCGGATACAAGACATACGGTTCTCCCCTGCTCGTTTGTCGAGGGCCGTAAATCAGAGACCGGTTCTAGCGAATATAAGAGTTGAGACTCCAGTTGGGTATCGCAAAACTAACCGTCCATTAGTTTACCAGTGAGGGAAGTCTTATTAGGCGCAAGTCCGAATATGTTCGAAAATTAATCAATCGGCACAATGGACTGCTATTCCGTCCTGTTGTATAATCCAAATTTTACGATTATAGACATCGAGCTGTCTTGTTGGTATCTATGTGAATGCTATAGAGGGGGTAGTACAGTAGAAACACATCAAGTCATGCCATCGTCAAAATCGCCTGAGCCAAGTCGCCAAACCCGATTAGTCAAAACCAAAAAATAAACAACAGTAGCGCTGGAGTCCCGCAAGAAATGACCAAATGCTATAACCGAAACTTGCTAAATGAAATAGGCCTATAGAAAATCACATAACCACACAATCACGACTACTTCGGTCTCTAGGTCTGTCGGGAAGAGTAGAAACCGCCGCACCTCGTCGATTATATGAGTTTCTCAAATATCTATCTTCCTGTGAAAAGTCTGTAAACTGCGACCTTGACGGAGGAATTGAAGGGACTGAATAGGCTGGGCTGTTAGCAGCTTGTGAATAAGGGGGCGGCGGGCCGTCTTCGCGTTCATTGCCAGGCGAAGGTGGCATGTGGCTGTGTCTTAAGCCTCGGCGATCAGCGGTTTGTGCACGGCCTCGATTAGCCGAGTTATTCACGGCATTTGTGGAGCGAGAATGAGTAATATTTGCTCCGGAGCGATCTCTCGAAGTTTGAGGAGCAGAAGCACGGCGATCGCGAGCTCTGTTATTTCGTTGCTCCTCTTCAAACTGAAGCTGCAAAGCGTAGGCGTAATCCGCGTCGCTTTGTTCCTGGGGAGTCATGGTTTCCTCTAGTGGCTTAGTAGGAGTAGTGGTGTGGGCTTCATTACTTGATGTCCGCGGGCCAGCGGGCCCAACATCAACAGCAGTATGGCTAACTGGGCGGAAGTCACCCGAAAAGAATTCAGCCTTGGAACCGCTAACATCAGCCAAGCACTCCCATACAACTTCAGCATGTCCAGAATAGCCAGCATCGGTGACCATTGTGTATAGCTGGTGCAATTGGGGGTGTTTGTATAGGGTAGAGAAATGATCATTGCGGAAAAGAATCGATACTGAGCCGGGCGCCAGTTTCTGCACAAGGCGATCAAGGCCAAATGGGCTCAATTGGGTTGCATTGTCAACTTCGACGAATTGTTGAATTGATTGGATATCCTTCATAACTTGCTCTTCATCGTCATTTAGCGATCCTCCACTGAAGACACGGTCCTCTAACTCTTCCTTGCGAAAGTGGAGCAGCTGGATATCTTCATGATACTGAGCAACTCGAGTCATAGACTCATGGGCTTGGCTCGATGGGGGCGCAACCCAGCCATGCAGTAGAGGGACACCAAAAGTACTATAAAGGCGGATATCGCTGGTCTGGAGGAAAGATCCTACGGCATCCTCCGATTCCTATCCAAACTTAGCATAATCCAGGAAGTGAATGGATGGGTCTTCGTACCAAAGTAAGTCTTGGGTTGACATTCATGCCAGTGTGCAACATGGTCAGGAACTGACTGAGCGCCTCAATGTCCGGGAACTCTTCATCTGGGCCCAAGCACGTCGTTAGTTCATCAAACAACGCCTCAATTAAGAGCCCTAAAGATATCTGCTCCCTGGTCTGCAGAGCTTTGACAATTGGGGGTTGGGAGTCTTCGGCCGCTCGAAGGACGAGCGCATTAACAAGCGCTAAAAGCGGACACGGTCCATTTTGGTTTTGAACGAGAACGGGAGATTTGCGTAGCTTTCCTGTGACATCTGTCCAGTTAACATGCCGGATTGAATACGTTTCCGAGCGTTGCTCTTTTTGGCGTCTTGCCGCTGCCTCCGATAAACGAGAACTTGGGAAGGGTTTTGAGGGCTGTTTTAAGCTGGAATCGGGAGTAGGCTCTGCAGCAATGACAGGAGCCAAACTAGGCTCCCCATGGGATGAATTTTGTAATGACGTTAGGTTCTCGTGTATGTTTTCTCTGTTCGCTCGTTCATTCGGAGGATCCACTTCAATGAGTTCCTGCGAAGATTCTGTCGTTGCATTGGACACCGACACCGACGGTGTATTGAAACCGGTCTCGGATTCTAGCTTCGCAGGATCAACATGCTGTTCATTATACTGTGGTGGGCAACTGTATCGTTCATTAGAAGTAGGTTGGGATGGATCGAAAACAAGAGCTGGTAGATGTTGGTCGCCTTGTTGATTATAGGTCTGGCCATCAGCCAAGTAGACTTCCATAGGACCTTGGGCAGAAACTGAATTCTGCGATATCTGTGAAGGCTGCTCTCGGTTAAACTGCGGATCCTCTCGCTTATCAGGTGGTTGCATGGTATTCGAAGAGTGCTCTCCAGCCCACGGAGATTCTTGTTCTTGCTGATCTAGAAGAGATAAACGCGCTGCCATTGGAATAAAACCCTCCGCTTGTAATTGTTAGTATATCACAAAGAACGAAAGGTGATAGCATACTCTGACTCAACCGATCACTCCCATCACTTGTAAGAAATGATACACCCCGGGAATTATGAGTTTCATGTCCGCCGGGAGTTTGAACCTGACGGTCTTCCCAAGAATTACGGTCAGTTTCGCTGGCTCTCAGAAACGGGTTGTTTGATTGAAGCTGAATCGGTTGAATGTTCGACTGTTCCCATTCAGAGGCTTCGCTACTCTCAGGTGTCGGTTGCCAGTCGTTTTCAGCTAGCCTTCGCTGAGTACCAGTTACTACTATAGGTGGGACTCGATTTCCAGCCGTATCACCCAGTAGTGGGTTTTGAGTCTTATTGAGAGTTGCAGAAATGGGAGCAGACGTGGGAGCAGACGTCGGACCATCGGTATAGGTATTGTCTTGGTTTGGAATGTTCACCCAGTCATCGGCCCAAGGGTTCTGCGGCTCGCTTGAAGCAGTCCCTGGCGGGGACCTTTGAGCTTGTTCAATCGGCATCAAGTCGAAGGCAGGAGAGGTGTTGAGATCTGGCGAGTAGACGGACTCCTGCGACGGGAACTGACGAGGATGCGGAGAGCTTTGAGCTCGGCGCCGGGTCAAGCGTTTTGGGGAGGACGATGGTGGAGAGGGACGCGAGGGCTGAGATGAGGGAGGACGTATTTCAGTGTGACCATTCCCTTTGGCAAGATAGTCAAGACTCGGCGGGGGTTGCTTTCGCAAGACCATGAAGTCGATGTAGCCGTGCCGTTTCAAGAGAAAACCCAAAAGATTATAATAGACTGCAGCATGTAAAAGCCAGCTAGTAATTAGCTAGTGAATACTGTTCAGCCACGTGAATAAAGGAAAATCCAAAGCAGCTAAAGCAAAGGTATCCAATCAAGCGTCGCCATTTATGGTAAGGTTGACCTGGACACCTACTAGGTACGTAACGAATACGGAAGAAAAACGGGCAAGGCTTAGACAGAAGCAGGTAGGGAATTCTAAGAAATAATATTATAAGAAGGCCATACTCGCCCGATGAATCTTGGCGCGAAGGAAAAAAGAGGCAATGCAGGAGGATTGGGAAGTTGGAGAAGGCAATTCGACGAGGACGCAGGCAGAGACATTTGGTTAATGCGGTGATGTATTGCCATTACAGATTCTGCCCTAATTTGTAGTGGTAAACTGGTATTGTAGTGGTCACATCAAGTAATACAAGCCTCTCCAAGCCACAATTATGCCTCAGCCACATTGACTGAATGACGTCACCATGAATTTGGCGGAAAGTGGATTAATCCGGTTCCGAGCCAGATGGTCTGTGCGTACAAAAAGTGCATGGATTGAAGATGCGATTGAATTGACATTTGCATTGCTACAACAGAGACAATATCATTGCTTCTATCATGTACTCATAGTACATACCTAATTCCTTACAATGTGCTCCTACATTCCCCACAACCAATTTGTTGCCCTTCGACTTCCTTCCGACCAAACTAAGATTGTTAAACTAATCCCCAATTCGTCCGTCCGCCAAATACTATATACAACCAGTGTCAATTGGACCATGCTGACCGATTAGAACAATTTCTTTAGGAAAGTATGGGGCCTTCCCCGCGAATCAGATAATTGGTCGTCCATTCCACCTTACCTTTGAAATCCTTGGTACACCGCACGAAGATGGAAATGTTTTGCGCATTGTACATGCGCCAGAACTCCATGCTGAAACCTTGATCGCGGAGAGTTCAGGAGAAGCAGATGGGGAAGGCGATGAACTTGACACAAATGGTGATGGACCGATGCGCACGAACCGCGATATTGTGGATAGTTCGTCGACGCAAAAGTTAACATGGGAGGAGATTGAGGCGCTGAAAAGGGCATCTACCGGCGCGGGGAGGGAAATCGTCGATAAACTGCTCGAGTCTCATTCAGCCATCGATCAAAAGACCGCCTTTTCTCTCGCCAAATATACATTGCGCAAACGGAAGAAGTATATGAAGCGATTTACTGTGCTCCCGATTGATGTCAGTCTGGTTACCAATTATATGCTTTATGAGAAAGATGCCCCAAAGATTATGGAGTTACGTGATGAGTTAGTTGGGTTAATCGGGTGCTGGGGCAATGTACATCATGGCGGTAACCTTTCGATTGAAGAGACTATGTCAAGGCCAAACGGCCGGTATCTTGTTGTTGACGAGACTGGAGGGCTGGTTGTTGCAATGATGGCCGAGAGAATGGGCATCCTTTACCCTGAAGAACCAGATGAGGAGGAGGAGCAAGCGTCACATCCTACTTCACATCAGCCGGGTAGCGGGCCAACGATGCGTCCCCCTCGACCTCAACCAATGTCCGCTACAACGAACACAATCACCGTTCTCCACACCCACGGAGCGCCTAACCTGCCTCTTCTACGATACTTTGGATATGATCAAGATAGCCCGGACGAGTTGCACCCACTATATACTCATCTGAAGTCTGTCTCCTGGCTGCAACTTGTGGAGCCCCAATCGGACCCTATCTACGCCAACGAGCCTCCCGTAGTCCCGGACTCAGAACTAGCCACGTACAAGGCCAACAAGCGCAGTACATATTATCGCAAACGGAACCGCTGGTTAAAAGCACAAAGTGTCGTTAATGAGGCAAGAGCTGGTGAATACGACGGACTAATCGTCGCAACTCTAATGGAACCAATCAGTGTCCTGAAACATAGTATTCCACTACTCTCCGGCTCAGCCTCTGTAGTCGTCTACTCGCCACATATCGAGCCACTAACCGAACTTGCTGACCTCTACTCAACACCCACGAGGACTGCATATCATAATCGGAAACGAGAACTGGAAGAACGGGCACGCCAGAAGGAATCGGAGGAGCCAAATCATAGCGACAGCGTAGTTCAACCCGACCTAACAGAGCTAGAAGAAGAGTTCCCTATCGATCCTACGCTGCTATTAGCACCGACAATTCAAACCTCTCGAGTCCGGCCCTGGCAAGTTCTCCCTGGGCGCACGCATCCAGTGATGTCCGGACGGGGTGGTGCTGAAGGCTACATATTTCATGCCACCCGAGTGCTTCCAACTCAAGGGGCTGTTCAGGCAGCAGGGTTCGGGCGGAAAAGAAGGAGGGTTGGAGCAGTGGATACACCGAATACGCTTAGCGACAGTCCAGATGTCGAGATGGAGTCATAGTGTCGCGAACACGACAATTCGTTTCTTGGAGTTTAGGCGCATTCTTCTTAGTTTCAAGCGCATAAGCATGGTGAAAAGTTCTGCATATCCAGTCTTGTGTATTGCATACATGAAAAGTGCAAATAACAAAAGGTATAAGTCACTTTCGACTTATCTTGAGTTCTGGAATCATAATCAAGCCGCTGTACTAATCATAAATCCGTCGCCACCTTTGTACAAAATAAGCCAGTCGACCGCCTTTGGGATAAGGGGAAAACCAGGATCTCCTGTTATAATCGCGCAATCAAACTATGGATGACTCGTATAATCTAGAAGCTCTTGCCCATAAACTTTCTTCGAGTAAAGCTGAGCCACCACTATATCCTTGTCAGTCATCGGACATAATATATACCATTGCGCAGCCTATAAACCCACCTTGGAAGGCCCAACTCCACCAGGATATAATCTGGCATGCAGTCGAATGGCAGTTTCCTGTCGCACTTGTGAGATATACCTAGGTCAATTAGCCTAGCGCCATAATAGAGAAATAACCAAAGAAACTCACGCTCTTAGCGACTCGGCATCCTGGCGATCCCTGGGAGCCTCATAAGCCTGGTTAAGAGGGAACGAGGCATCACCGGGGATAGCAAAATGATCGAGGGCGACATTAATCAGGGCCTATTCGACAAAGGTCAGCATCAACCAATCCACATACATTTAAAGGGGAGTACCTTCTCGGCCTCGCGAGAAGACATGCCGGGCTTAACCTTGCCCAAGCACTCGCTGATAAACAAGATGCCGTAAATAAGCATTCGATCGGCAGGCCCATTGATTTCAAAGTTTCGGAACAGGACATTAGCGCGGAATAGAGAGAGTATCTCGTCTACGCAGTCGTAAGACTCGCTATCTGGAGGGACATCTGTGTCGGAGACATTGGGCGGTAGCGGGGGGAGGGTGTATGCGGGGCCGCGTGTGCGGGTGCGAAGAGGGAGAATGGGGAAGTTGCCTTGATGTAGTTAGATCTATGCAATTGCGTCCCTGGATAGGGTGGAGTAGATGGAGTATGGGAAGTAAGAAGCTGCGGAGGTGTAAGTGTAGCTAGCAGTACTAACCTATTACAGGGACCCCTTGGTCCTCGAGGAAGATAGAGTGATATGCCTAAGTTGGATTAGTAGAGCACAAAGAATTGACTTGATAAGGTGAGCATACTGGCATAATGGGGGGGGAGAGCTGTAAAGGAGACTTCTCGTTAGAACCAGTCTAAAGAGAAGAAGAGTACATAAGAGGGAGGGTACATAAGGACGAGGCAATGTCATCACCGATTGTAGCTTGACCGCCTGCCTCTTCGGCCTCAGGCATTTTATTGATTTTCCGCTCCCGAACCTCTTTACGCGCTTGCTCTGCTTGTTTTACGCGTCGTTCTAATTTGGTGATGTACTTCTAATTCTACTTGATATAGTACCTACTCTTTTTTTTTTTTTTTTTTCACTCTCCGTACCTATTATATTCCTCACTTGAAATGTCTGACTTTGAAGATGAAATGGACATCGATGTCCAACCTTCCAAGGACGCGATCCAGTTCAGTTCGGACAAAAGTAGCGGGAAGACTAAGAGATTGACGGCGGATTTGCCTGTTGAAGCTGAAGATAATTTGCCATGGTGAGTTGCGAGTGTCTTTATTTTTAAATGCTACGATTGACCATCCTAGGGTGGAAAAATACCGTCCAAACACCCTCGAAGATGTCTCTGGTCATCAGGATATCCTAGCTACCATTAACAAGTTCGTCGATGCCAATGTATGTTCTGTCATGCTGTCAATCTTATATATACTTAATTATGATAGCGACTACCGCACCTCCTTCTATATGGCCCTCCCGGGACAGGTAAAACGTCCACCGTGTTAGCGCTTGCGAGAAGGATATATGGTGCGCAAAATATGCGACAAATGGTACTAGAGCTCAATGCTAGTGACGATCGAGGAATTGACGTGGTCCGGGAGCAAATAAAAACCTTTGCGAGTGGGTTCACCTTATATGTTGGCATGAATAAGGCTGAATTACCCCAGGCACAAAACAAATCTTCTCAATGGCACCGTCGAACACCGGTGGCTCAGCTCTCGGCAAGTTCAAATTGATTGTCCTTGACGAAGCTGATGCCATGACTTCAACCGCGCAGATGGCTCTTAGACGAATTATGGAAAGATATACTGCCAACACTCGATTCTGCATCATCGCCAATTATACCCACAAGCTCTCGCCTGCTCTTCTATCACGATGTACCCGATTTCGGTTTAGCCCTCTGAAGGAAGCCGATATCAGGTCACTGATTGACCACGTAATTGAGAAGGAGCAAGTCCTTATCCAGCCAGAGGCGGTGGATAGTCTGGTCACATTAAGCAAGGGCGATATGCGTCGCTCCTTGAACGTGCTTCAAGCGTGCCACGCTAGCAGTAAGAATCCCTTGAGGATCTCACAGTACACACACTCACTTGACAGGCATACCCCTTCCAATGAAAAATACCCCAAAAAACCAATCACCCCCCGAACGAGAGATGATCACCAATCAAACGATTTACGACTGTATAGCTGCCCCTCACCCGTCTGATATCCAAGAAATTATGGCCACTCTTCTTTCCACCAGCGACGTCACATCATGCCTCAACACTGTAAACACCCTGAAATCCACCAAAGGCCTCGCTCTAGCCGATATTCTGGCGGCTCTCAGTGACCAGCTACAACGGCTAACAGTCCCGGCCCAAACGAGAATTACCTGGCTTGAGGGTCTTGCTGAGATCGAATTCCGACTTGCGGGTGGAGGATCAGAAGCCCTGCAGACGGGTGGATTGGTTGGGGTGCTACGAAATGGGTGCGAGTTAATGGGCGAGAATGATACCCCTATGGCTCCGTAGGTACGTACGATCCGTCGAGTCTTATTAGCGGTGTTCTGTGATACCGGAGTTAGGGTATACTAGACTATCAGTTGATATTGTGATAGGGAAATGAGGCAGGCGCCATTTCTTTCTATTTTTATCGGCAAGTTAGAGCCTTGGGCGCTATTAAAGGCCCTGACACAGCAAACAGCCTGTGTTCAGGTACTTCATCCGCTAGGGATAATCATCAACTTCTCTACAATGCTACACCTTTTTCTGACCTTAAGAAAAGAATGATCTTCCCTTCATACCCTGGTTGATACCCCAGTGGCACAAGCTTGTATTATTGGGAATTGGAATCCCAGCCTATAAAGCTGCATCTTTTAGATAAACTTGTGGGATTCAAATTCCGAGGCGTAGCGGTTTCATTTCCAGTCTGGATCCTACGACTGTGGCGAAACCGGACAGACCTGAGGCCTGAGCCTAAGTCTTGTATGTTTCAGTTGAACGTCGACTTGCCATCCATCGCTACTGAATCAATAGTAGCTCTTTCTGCGCTTTCCCAGTCTCGCTTCACTCCAAATAAAACGGTGACGAGCAACCCGAAAGCGTTGGAAGAGATCTGGCAGTAATGGCAGCTGATCATGAAGAAACAAAGTAACTGGTTCATTATTTTAAGGATCAAACGATATACTGATACCTGCAGATGTCCCCGTGCCATTGGCAGGGCATTTACATTGCATCTGAAGAGAAGACCTCGAATGATGGACACACACAGCAATGGCCGAGGACGCAGGGACTTTTGAAGCATTTACATTCGTGTGCAATCTTGCTGTCGGTCGCCTCACACAAAGTCCCTGTGCCTTAAGCGCCCACTGTACATGTTTACAACAGTGAGATGCACTGTAAGGCATTGAGGAATTTCTCAGAGACAGGTGTGCAATGAAGGACGAGCTTGAAAATCATCAGGGAAAGAGAGTGGATGATGATCGGCACTCTGATAAAACAACCCTAAGGTCCCGAAGCCAAGTAGACCACCATAGATTCACAGAGAGCCATAATCCCGATCCAAAAACAAATTCGAAGTAACCATCAAGCCGAACAATCATCGGGCACATCCGAACTCTCGGCTTCTCTGCGATGTGAAGCATTTCGGCTGCGATCCCCTTGCAACTCCCGCGGTATGCCGCGGTAGCCCGCGGTGACGATTTCGACTTCGATACGCAGGCTATGACAGTGGTATATCCGAAAAAAAACAGTTGATTAATGTTAATATAGATATTGACACGATACTTTCCGATTGCGATGTCGGAGGTTTGTATCGGCAGTCCAGACTGCAGTGTCTACGTTCATTCTCGGATCCTATTAGTTTGAGTAGAATAAGAGCTAACGGATCTTGAAATATCCTGGGAGACTTAACTAGATTGGGATTATCAAGATTAAGTTCTGTCAATACTTTAATTGTAAAACAATAAAGCTAGGTTGTATATAAAAGGACTAGAACTGAAAAGATATGCCGGCTACAAGTGCAAAGATATAGTATGTATGTACAGTATAATCCTAGACTAAATAACCCAAAATAACACCTAGGCCTACATATCTATCCCATATACATCACGATAACATTCCTGGACCGGAGGACAACTACACCATTAGCCAAATCATGTCAAGAAGACAGAAAAGAGACTTACTAGACAGGACCCTTCCCAAAAATGATATGCCACATATACTCCATAACTCTCCCACTCGTATCATCATCAAGCTCCGTCTCAACAACCCAGCGGTGAAACCGTTGATAATCACTTAATGGCCTAGCCCATACCTGTTCTCTAGACACTGCAAACTGAGAACAACAGGTGGCTGCAATAACCTGGGGAAGAGGCACTGCTGTTCCATTGCCACTCTTGCTCCCACTTTCAGTCCCACTTTTGCCCCCACTCCCACTCCCATCTCCGAAGAAAACACTCCAAACTTCGGGAAGGGCCTGTTCTTGTGGCCTTCCAGGATCAGGAGCTCGGAAGGGTTGTACTTCAGCAGGGCAGCCAGGCTTGTGGTTGCAACGGAGATTGGCATATCCGTTCTTTCGAACGAAATCCGTCTGCAACATTCGGATGGAGCGAACGTTGCTATGGTCCGCAAACTCAGTATGCCAGGCCTGCGGGTATCCGCTGCGGTGGGAGTGGAGGAAGACGATAACCGATGGGAGAAAGTCATAATTCGAGATAATATATTGCAGGTAAACGTTTGCTTCTTTGCCTTTGTTTTGAGGGAGGGAGAGAGGAGCGTTTGGGTTGTCGACTGTGTAGATTGCGTGTTGCCAGCTTTCCAGGGTCAGCTTCATTGCGATTATGAATAGAGAAAACATCAGAAGAAGGGGACATACTCAGGCAATTCATCAATCACCCAATCGGTATCTTCATCTTCCCTTTTGCCCACTACAATGACCTTATCATTAACGGTGTTTTGGAGAGCAGTAGAGAACTTCGACTCGGGCGGTCTCATTCCCCCAGATCCATACGATCCCCTCGGATCATCCGCGCCAATAATCCCCAATTCCTCCGCACTCATCGCACTCCCACTTCCCCCTCCAGAACTAACTGATCCGATCTTCTCGGCTGGTCCAGACGGATGGTCCGATAATGCGCGAAAACTGCTCCATTGAGCGCGGAGACGGTCGAGATGGGTCTTACCCCAGAGAACAAGACCCAGGAGGAGGAGGGAGGCTAGAATTAAACGGACGGATTTCATGGTAGTTATCTATTTTGCGCGACGACGCATTCGCGCGCGCATGTACGAGACCTGGCGATCTCACGGTTGAATAAAGGAATTGACTCGGGGGTTGAGACGAGCCATGGATATGTCGAATGAATGAGTGAAGCATGGTGAGAAGTGAAAAAGTGACAGAGGTGTGGAGCTGCTCACTTGCGCGTCTCCAGTTTCCATGACCACATCCACCAAGAGGATCGACAGGACATCGACATATTTGGTAAGGGAGAGAGTCTTAGCTTTGGGATCGCCGCGCATAGCGGTCCACTATCCCGTTTGTTTGTGGAGGATACAACAAAATCTGCATTTCTTGTACAGATTCTATAATTTGGAAAATGGAGAGTAAATGGGTAAAAACAGGAGTTTCGATATCTCAACGCTAAAATAAAATGGATAGACAGTAACATGCATGGACCCGTGTCGATAGCAAGACCTTTTTCATAAAAATTCTCGGCTCATGAACCCACCAATTCAGAATGCACTCAGTCCGTCGAAACTAAGCGGGAATCTTGTTCTCCGTCACAACTGTAGACCCTACATCCGAACCCGCAGGCCTTTTCTTACTAAGTCTGAACCCTCCAACCAACAAGAACAGTCCCTCGAGACCCAGAATAACCGCCAGAGTCACCATAGCTCCGATAACGCCCGCGACGGCAAGGGACATGCCACCAGAGTTGGACGAGGAAGAAGGAGTGCCAGCGTCGGCAGTTGATTTCACGAACTGAGCACACTGACCATCCGTATTTCCACAGGCCTTGCACCAGTCTTCTTCGGAGTTGATGGAGAATCTCTTCGTTCGATCGGCAAACTCGGACCACGGAAGGAGAAGGCTGGATTGGCCAAACAGGGGCCAGGCAGAAGGCTGGGAAGTTGAGGTGATGGTTCCGTTATGGAAAATGAATCGGACGCTAATGTCGGACTCAGACGGGAAGCCATCCGTGGAGTTAGTGACGAGTTCCCAGGCCATGGAGGAAGCATAATCGGGAATTCCGGCAAAATCGGTGTTCGTGTTCGGCATATTGGCCAGACCGAAATAGGAAAGGAAAGTGGCGTAAGAACCAAACTGGATATTCAGCTTGGACGAGCCCTTGGAGGAGATGGTCTGGCCGAGGGCGTCGACGACCTGGCCAGCCAGAACTGCACCAGCGGCGGCACGCACAGTGTCAGAATGGTTATACGCAAGGTTGTATTGCTGAGCACTAGCGAGAGTGGAGAGCTGATGCAAGTCCTCCTTGGACAAGTCATTCAGCTTCGGAGTGGTGTCAGTGGCATTGTGGATCATAGCGACGTTGATGTAGTCGAAGATCGTGTAAGCCTTCTTGAAGGACATTTCCTTATCGGTAAACTCGCCATCAAGAACGGGCGACAGAGACTGGTAGAAATCCTTGGTGGAATCGAGGAGCTCACGGTACAGCGACGAAGAGTAGAAACTGTTGCTGCTGGCGGTTGCTTTCTTGCAGTCACTGGCTTGCTGCAACCATTGGTTATTCTCGCTATCGGAACCGGTAGAGACCTCGCCGAGAGGAATCAACTGGTAGCCGTCCAGAGGTGCTTCCACCGTGGTACCATTCCGAAGAGTTTGACTGCTATCAGATTTTCCAACGGGAGGATAGAGACCCTGCAAGAAGCCCATGGCGGAATTTTGGATTACTTCATCGGATGGAGCCACGGCAGTGATCTGGGATAGGTTGACCGTTGGATCGCTGATGCCGGCAATCTGCAGATCAGATTTGGGGGCAATGTATCGGTCATGATAGTAGCTCCCCACTTGATAGACCTCGTGGTGGCCCAAATCGGTGAGCTGAGTGTCACCAAACACTTTGGGAGTACGATCACCGTGGCGAGCAAATATATAAGCGCCAAGGATTCTTTCCGCAGTGACAGGAGTCAATTGAACGGCCGCAAGGGCCAGAGCGAGGTTAGAGGACGCTCGCATTGTGCGGTGGAGGTAAAGATGGGAGTATGAGAAGTGAGCGGGGAGAAAGACGAGTTAAATAGTAGAGTGGAATGAACTAAGAGAGAGATAATCATGAATCATCGGCGACCCAAGAGATATCTTATCATGATGACCCGGTTTAGAGCGGGGTTTGTGCAAGAGCAGACTAGAGTCAGTCCCCGGAAATTTAGGTAGGATGCGGAATCGGAAGTGGGCAGGCAGGTAAGGATTAGAACATGCTAATGCGGGACGATTAAGATGGTTGAAGCTTATGGCCCCATTGCAACCGAAATTCTACGCGACTCCAAACAATTAGCTAATGGCTTAGAACCGGGAGGAGTAGGTACTGTACCCAGGTAGAACTCCGATGTATACAAGAAATGATCGGCTGGACGAGCCAAACAGAGTGGGGAATGGGCACCTTGGATACTAATTCTAACCCGATACGGGCATCGGAGGACTCCGTGGATGACAGGAAGAAAAACCAGACAAGGGTAGGACTGGGGCCATCTGGGACAGGACCAGCCTTGTGGATTTCAGATCAGGAAGAGAGAAACAAAGAGAAAAAGAAGAAAAGAAAAGTGGAAGAAAAATCCGCGGGGAACCTTGGAACAGAACGGCGACTTAGTCATCTCCGCTCTGCTGACTAATCGCCATCCCTCCAGGTGCTCGATTCTACACTTTGCCTTCTATTCATTCGGTTCCTAAACGCAAAATCCGCGGCTTCCGCTTCAACCTCACTAATCCTTCCAGTAAATATCACAATCCCTCTCTCATGAACTTTATCTAGCGCCCTTCGAAGCCAGACACGACATGTCACCGGTTCATCAGTCGACACCTCCGCTAGTGCCGTCATTAGCGACTCATGCAAATCCTCATCAATTACACCAATCTTCACTACAACCAGCATCTGCGCTGAATACGGGACTCCCGTGTTTGGTTTTGACTGATACGTCCATTTGTGGTCCGTATGAGGGCTCCCGTCGTGGGGACTCTGCGAGAGATATAGTCCCCAGTGATAGAGTGTTTCGTGGCCCATGTCTGTGAGAATGATGTAGAGGCCATTGGTTGTGAAGGTAAGAGTGGTTGGATTAGTAGAATAGTTGCGAGAAGGGTCATCCATTGATTGATTGGGTGATAGTTTGGCAAATGGGGTTGAGAGGAATCTGAGAGGACTTGAGGGAAGTGACCTGGGTTGAGGTGCATCCAAAAGACCCGTTTTACTGTCCGTCTGAATGGTGGTGGGGATAAAAAGTCATGATATTGCAGGGATGGAATACGAAATGCTGGTAGGTGTCTGTGTTGTAGATGCGTGGCGCCAGTGAAGAACCTCGTCCAAGTCGACCATTCAGATGAGGTTGTTAAATCCCTTTACTGCTCCCTCTACACTTTTTGATATTATTATTATGTCGTCCAACGCAGTTTGCATTTACGAACTAGAAGAATCCCGGATATAACACTACATCACCAAACTCCAACCAACATACTCATCCACTACCACAAATCCCCCTTCACTTTCAATGGCACCTTCAAAAACCTATACTCCTTCCCACCACTCTCCCCCGTCGGAGGCGGTAATCGTCCACCCCTGATGTTCATCTGGAGGGACTGATGCAATAGCTTCGGCTCAGCCAGCTGCTTATCCCTCTCCTGGCGGACTCTCACGAACTCCTCCGCAGACACGTTCCCCATAAGATGCTTATTCTGCTTCCTGTGCTCGGCAACGCTTAACCACGGCACTGGTGCCCCTCGCCCTGGCGGGGGGTAGTCGTGGCCAGTCCAGATCTTGGTCGAGTCGGATAGAGACAGGAGCTTGCGGGTGCTGTTAAAGAGATCGGTTGCGGATCCCCCAGGAAAATCGCAGCGGGCTGTGCCAATGTCGATGTGGAAGACAGAATCGCCACAGAATATGTTTTCTATACCATCGATTAACTTCGTTACATAGGACCTTATAGTGCCTAGGAAGGGCACAAACCTCCAACCATATACCCCAAGTGATCCGGCGTATGCCCAGGCAAATGCACCGCCTGGGCACTTAGCTCTCCGATCCGAAAGACCTCATCGTCCTTAAATAGCTTCCCAAAAACACCCTTATACTCGTTTTCCGAAATCCCATATCGCTGTCCAAACATCCGCTGCATCCTCTCAATCCGTCCTCCAATCCCAATCGGTACTTTGCCCAACCTCTTCTGCAAATAACTCGCAGCGGACAAATGGTCCGCATGGATATGCGTCTCAAGAATCATATCCACCTTTAACCCACACTCGTTCACAAGGGCAAGAAGCTCATCCGCCGAATGAGTCGATACGTCCTGCGTTGTACGGTCGTAATCTAGGACTGCATCGATGATGACAGCGGAGGAAGTAGCTGGGTCGGAGACAATATATTGCCATGTCCCGGTATTGTTTTCGAAAACCGCTGTTATGGTTGGTTCGTCGTTTTTAGAGGAAGGAATTGTGTAGATGTTTTCTTTTATGTAAGTTCCACGGGCTGTTGTGTAGGGACGGGTGGGTTGGTCGACTAGTGTCATGGCCCTGAAAGGTCTTGATGACTCCAAATCATGTTTCTTGTTTCTGAAGGCTCGGCGGCGGATTTGAGTGGTATGTAATGTATGGATTCTGGATGATGGTAGAAAGACACGTCGCGATGCTTGGAAGTCTGAGGCCGAGGTTGATGCTGTAGTACATTGGCGACGGAGACCGTTTGCCACTTGCTTAAGTTTGTTAGTCTGACTAGGAATAGACATTATGCCTGTCTATCAATAAGACCGAAAAGTGCTTTGGTTAGGATAAGGTATCCAGGCTCTGGATATCTTATAAAGCTAAAGCTACCCAAGCTTGTTGCCGTAAACGTAGGTATGATGTCACCACAATATATATATTTACCTTAAAAATCGTTGATAATGGATTTATTGACCTTTTAGAACTTCATATTATGGCCATAGACAAATGGGTTCGAAGTTATGATTCAGTTGCAAATATATATATATATATATATATATATACTAGGTCAAAGATGGCTTTCTAGCCATAGATACTGCCCTCATACTGGCTTCCCAACCTACCTAGACTTGGCCATTGGGAAGGGATGGGATAAGATAGGAGATTCCCATTCCCATACTATCAAGGAACAATGAATGGCAATACGAATAGGAATATAAGAATCTCCCATCGCTACAGCCAGTCTACCCCAATGAGCCAAAACATCAAACAAAACAATAGTACATTTATCGAAATAAAATACTAATAGATAGAATAATTCCTGCAAGAAGAGTAGAACAGACTAAAAAGGAATACTTCAAAACTGCCCCAGTATGCCCGGCCAACTGTCCAGAAATAGCAATCAGTCGCGTCGGAGCCAGCAATTGAAACGGAACACTCATCATCGTATGGCATTAGAACAGCCCAACAATCATTAAACGATGCAATCAGTCAATCAATCCCCATGTATAAACAACCTCGCCAAATCAGTCAACAAATCAATGCAATGCTGCTATGTCATCTCTGCCATGAACGGATCATTGGAGCTCTTTGTCAGTTAGTCAGTCGTTCTGTTCTTGATCTTCGTATTCTGCTTCATGTTTTATCTTTTCGCCAATGGTAAGACTAAGAAAAAGGTCCGCATGCAAGGCGCCCGCATTAAATTCCAAGTTTTCTTGTTGTCGTTGTTGTGTTTTCTGCAAAAGAATATAAAAAAAAAAAAGAAAAGTTTCCAAAACAGGGCTGCCCCAAATAACGTCTAAGCTTGGCTAGATCTGAGAAATTTTTTTGCTTCTCTTGAGTGTCATCTCGTCATCCCTCATGGAATCGTAAGCCAATAATCGCAAAACAGGATCAGGCCTCGTGATAAATTCGTATGCGTCTTGCGGCAAATATGTCAAGTCCGTTTCTCCCTCTTTACTCAACAATTATCTCCACGCCTGAGTTAGCACGCAACTCGTCGCTCCCTCGGCCTTGGTGTCCATTCTGACGGCGGAAACCCGCGCCATTCTCGGGCGCCGGACCTCGGGGTTGTCGGATGGGCATCCGTTCTTGTGACTGGTCATCGAATCCAATTCCAATTGACCGGTTGCTACCAATGGGGCCAGTGTTCGACTGATGGTCAGGTTGCTCCCAAGAAAAAACTCCCCTCAATCTTCGTGGACTTGAGTTCGCCCCACCAATACCAGTGCCCAGAGAAAGGCTACTTAAGCTGTTGACAAGCAGGTTGTCATCTCGCTGAAGGCCAAGGGACGAACTGGACGGTGCAGGAGTGAGGGTTGGTGTGTTGGATGCTCCACTAGTGGCTCCATCATATTGCTGGAGGCGGGCGCCGTTGGATTGCAGGGCCGCCGGAAAACTGGCTGAAGAAGGAACCGGCGATGGAGTATACGAGCGTAAGTCGGCAAACGACCTGGCGGCCCGGAGGTTCTGAGCATTTCCAAAATTACCAGGCGAGTCCAACGAACCAAGGAATCCTGACGACTGGCCTCGAAGTGTATTGTAGGGGGCTCCCTCGTTACGGGCTTCGCTAAAATCAATAGTAGCGGCACGATTTAGGCCGCGACGAGCAGCTTCTGGTTGCAGAGTGGACGGGATGGCTGTCAGCGGGGGGCTGACATTGGTACCCGGGGCGACCTTGAACACCTGAAGCTGTCTCTGATCACCTGTACCACGAGAAGCATGGCCCAAGCCCATATTGTGAGCCAAGGTGTGCACAATGCGACGCTGAACCGGAGGAAGGGAGGCCGGGAAAATCGTAGACTCGCGAGTTGGATCCCTCTGAAATATAAGAAGTTCCGAGTAGTGGGAGAGAGTGGTGGGATCATTCAAATCAATGTCTAAAGCACCGTCAGTTACGCTTACGGGGGATGAGACGAAAATTCAACCTACCCAGCATTTGGTTGCGCTGAGACACTGGGGAAGGGGAAGACGCGGGAATATGAGACGCGAGGGAAGTCATGGAGCTTTGATTTTGGAGTTGGGAAGTGGGCATGGGTCGATGTTGCTCTTCCAGCTGTCCCCTGCGCTCCCGTTTTTCCCGTTCAATCCGCTCACGCTCCTGGGGTGGGAGCATCTTCTTGTATTCAACCCGGAGTTTCCGGCCTTGAAGTTCAAGATGGTTGAGCATCTGGATGACAGTGGCCGTTTCCTCTGCAGATGTGAAGTTTGCAAATGCCAGACCTCGGAACACACCATTGTCAAAATGGTAGTTGAACGCGTAAGGAAGAGGGAGACCCATGTCGGTCATCAGCTGCACCAGTTGTTCCTTCTTCACGGCAAAAGGGATGTTCTTGATGACGATAGCGGTTAGAATCAGATCATCATCCGCCTCCTGAGCCGCAGGTTCCGGACGAAGGGTATTCGCCTGAAGGGGTTCAGGTCCGAGGTTAGAAAAGGGGCTCGCAATGCCAGGCTGCTGGTCTAGCCATGTCTTCGGATTGTTAGTCTCACAAAGTCCAAAGGGGGGAAACAGAAAACAAAAACACGTACCGTTGGGAGACCGGTTCTGCCACCACGGGCAGCAGTTCTCATACTGGCAGAGGCCGAACGTATACCCCCAAGGGCCTGGGCGTTGGCGAATCCATTAGGGTTCCATGTCTGCGAGCCATTCAAATCGTATGCATATGAGTTGTGATTAATGGACGGATTTAGGCGATCCAATCGACCCGTATCATAGCGGGCCATTGGGTCCTCGTACATGTTGACAGGCATTGGACCGTAGGCATCGAACTGGCGCGACGGTTGACGATGGAGAGGTTGTTGATGACGCTGAGAACCGGGGGAACGCGCAGAGGGATTGTCGTGATACATGCCGTGGGGATGCTGGTAACTCATGACGGCTGACGAGCGAGCCCGCAAAAATCGAGGAATGTGGGTACAAAAATCCACCACACAACACACACAACAACAATCCGAGTCACAGAGAAGGAAAGGGCCAGCACCGGGCTACTCGACCATAGGAGCGAGTGAACAGGCGTCAACAGTCACGAAGCCGGTCTGCGGAGGGAGGACAAAGACAAGAGTCGGGAAGGTGACGAATTGTGCGGGAGTGAATTCGACCGGAAAAAAAAGGATCCCCAAAGCCGACAAGAGCGGGTCAAACGAAGGAAGTCAAAAGAACCAAAAAAAAATCCCCCCAAGTAATTAAAACAATCAACAAATCAAACCGCTCACAAATACGGGACTAAATCCGTCACCAAAAATGGGGGGTTCATAAAGTCCAATAAGTTGGAAGTATGGAGATATAGTCCTTTCCTTCTTTAATTCCGGTATGTATGCGTTTGGGAGCGAGAAATCAGGACTTCGGGAAAGGAAACAACAACCACCAAGCAGGTAAGAACGAATCGTACTTTGAGAAGCAGGTTAACCCGAATGATTTAATAAGGATGAAAAGGGTCCGAGGTGAAATGGAGGGAAGAGAGATGACAAGAGTCAGCGTATGGCCAGGAGGTTTTGTAGGTTTTGTAGGCTTTTCAGTAGGTTTCCGCAATCCACCAGGATGATAGATGGGAGAAGGTCCCTTAAGAAGGATAAAAGAAGAGAAAAGGGGAAAGAAAAGGTTAAGGACAGGAAGAGGAAGAGGAATAGGAAGAAGAAAAAGAAGAAGAAAGAGGAAGAGGCAGGAAGGAAATCCCGTGATGAGTTCAAATCAATATCCTCATTTAATTGATCTGGACTGACTGTTTCTCTCCCTTTAAATGTCACGGATTGTCTATGATCCCCCCATCCAAAGTGGATTCGAACTTGATTTCTTTCTTTAATATCCTGTGGCTTTGAAACATCATCATTATTGTTACTTTTTATTATTATCTCTGGATTCTTTTCTATCCCCTACTCGACTGGTTTACTCTCTCCCTAGGTATATATATATAGATATACATACTACTACATTAGTTATTTATTGTACTGCCTCTGCTACTCACCCTTTGCTCATCATCTACTCTCGTCATCTAGTCAGATACTTCCCCATGCATCCTACATCTCTCACGCACATTTGGTTCAGATCCCTCGAAGATCCGACCCGACTGGTTGTTAGACTCGTCACTAAACGGTGGATGGGTTCCGCCTGGTGGGTAAAAGATGTTCACCCCCTGATCTAGTGCTCTAGTTAAGTTGTCAATAGGCCTCGTGTTTGAAAAGGAGAATTCATCTATCCAAGTGTGGCAATTTATACTAAATATCTAAGAAAGGGCCAGAATCAAATTGTTTCTTCATATACTTGATACACCTAGCCGGTTGATTACCACACCCTGACAATCCCTCATCTTTTTGCTGTCGGAGAGATCACATCACTCTCGGCTACTTCCCTCCAGGGTCACTAACAAATAGGGGATGGGATCCGCTGCCAATCCACAATCCGCAATCCTCCCTCCTCCCCAACTCCCCAACTCCCAAATGGGATTGATTACCGTTGGCCAAATCCACCGACTAGAACCCGCTAGAGTGCACGCGGAACTTATTGGCAATGAATGAGACGTCAAGTTCTGACTAGCACCTGGCTCAAGGGCCACTGCTGTGCGTCGCCGACTTCTCCGGCATCCTTCCCGCTGCTACTTTACTTGCTAGGCTTCCATATTATCCGCTTCTTAGCCCCTCAACGATATTCATAATTAACCGTTTACTGCTTAGATCAGGGGTACCTGAACTCATCAACTGAAGAAAGCCTAAACATTCCATTTCCCGCTATTTCCTACATTCCAAATTGTGGCGTTAGCTCTGACAAACCCAGTAAATAGCTGATTCTACCATACTATTAACACTACCCAAGCTAGTTGGGCCTGGTCCATCCAGTCAGCTTCAAGTTCGCAGGTGATACATCTGCAGATAATGTAGACGTTGCACATGAAGGTCCGCTGTTCCCTTCTCATGACCATTCGGATCTTTGCCACTGGCTTGCCGCACGGACTGTCAGTTCCTGATTCGCCCGTGCGACTTGCTTATGCGAGGGGTGTATTTCCTTGGTGGTGATTCGTGTATGCTTCTGCTGGCATTTGTACTTTTTATATGCATCAATCCTTGATTTTGATGGATGGGAGAACCCGCCGGGTCAGCCTCAGCAACTTTCAAATAGAGAAGGATCAAGGGTCTATGCAGGACGGACCATTAGCCATGTCGACTGGTCAACTATTGATTTACCTTTTTCACTGTGTAACACAAGCACAGAGATATCAATAAATACATATATTAGGCTGAAGACAGTTCGCCACCTTAGAGAACTATATATTTTAACCTGTCCACTATCCATAATTTTCGTACTGTTGGAGTACAAAGACTGTCTACTGCCCAGCTGAGGCTTTTTGGTCTAGTGGCATAAGTGACATGCTTAGACGTACTATATCTTTTAAACATCGGAGAACCCATGAAGGATACATCAATTCTCATTTTAATACTCAATGCTAGGTGCTCTGCCATGTAAAATGATCAAAAACCATATAAGACAAATCGATAATACAAAACAGCCAAAGAACCCTGGTATCAGCAAAAGCATAACCCATCCACCTATCCAGATGTACATTCCGGGAGAATCATTCATCGGAATCGTAATGCATAACCAACATATCCAATTTTACTACCATCCCCATTTTATCGATGATATAAATCACTTATACCATCTACAACCAGGCAAGAGCCATGAGGCCACCAATAGCAGCCGCGGAAGCAGTCTTGGGCATAGCGATAGCGGCAGCGTTATCAGTTGGCGAAGCGGTGCTGTCACTGCTGCTGCTGCTGCTGCTGCTTCCGCTGCCGTTGCTGTCTTCTTCGGTCGTGGATGAAGACGAGGAACCACCAGCACCGGTAGAGCTAGAGCCAGTTCCAGTAGCGGTTGCACTGGCCATGGTGCCAGTAGTCAAAGTGCTCATGGCTGTAGTAGCCTGGGGCCCGTAGGAAGTAGTCTTGAAGCCGCAGGCTGTCACGATTTTGTAAACATCTGTTGACTTGATTAGCGTCATGGATACTCGATATAGGGCGGGGTGAACAGAGAGCATACCATTATCATGCTGCCCATCAGCACGCTTCACATTTTTATCATGATCATCGTCATCGTCATCGTCCGAATCATCGTCGTCATCGTGGTCGTGATCATGGTCATGGTCATGATCATGATGGTTCTGATAGCCAGGCTCATTTTCGTACTTGGAAATACAAGCTTCGCACAGTGGAATCAGGGTAGACGCGCCATGCCAATTGCACATGCAGTCCTTCTGGCCGCTGTCGCTGTCATGGTATTCGTGTTCGCACTTGTGCGACAGTCCGACGACCTTGCCACACACGCGCCAGCACTGGTCAGGGATGTCGTTTCTGTCGACATCGGGGAAGGCAAGGCTCAGGTTGGCGTAACCCATGGCCATAAGGCCGGTCAGAGCGAGGAATTGTTGAGAACGCATTTTAAAGTCGAGGTTGGCTGATTGAAATTATGAAATTGGTTGTTGAGGGCGTTGGATTGGAGAGACTGTTTGATTGACTGCTGATTGTTGATTGACTGGGAAGGAGAGGATACAGCGACGTATTTATAACTTTTTCGTTCTTTTTCCGATTTCTATTTTGGTTGCAAGATTTAGCACTAGGCAGTTAATTCGAAGAAGTTCCCCACAGCATTCCCCGGCGAAATGACATTGATGATCGGCTAGTTGCTGCTGGCTCTGCCATGCCAACTATTCCAGTCCAGTCTAAACCACAAGGGATAATATTAATAACAACAAAAAAGTGGACAGAACTCAATCCACTAATATCCAGCATTCCAATCATAATATCGTTAATGGAGCTGCCTGTGGAATTTTCAAGCCCTACCTATGTTGATACCGCCACAACGTGGTCTGTGGAGTTCGTTTCTTCATGTTCTATCCTTGGTACCGAACTCGCTCTGGGTAAGTACGGTAGTATGTATGTAGTATTCGCCACGGTAAGTGGAGTTGGATATCATTCTGATCGGGGTGGATTTCCTAATACCAGCCTTATAAGTTGGACTAGCCCTATAGGGTTCACTTGTCAACTTATATAATGGTTCATACTTAGACTTGAATGAGTTGAATAGAGTATTTCTGATACTACCGATTGCACCAAGTCTTAGATGATTGGAGCGACAGACAGTACGTAGAATGTCAAAGGAATACCTACCGTACTTCTGGTGATCAGACCACTCCCGGTAGTATCCGGGTATCCCGACTTTTTCTTTCTCTCCACCAGCACAGCCACTATATATATATATAGCTTTGAAGATTTGAACCTTGAACTTCACTCCTGGTCATTAGGTGCTGCCTGTGCTTTTCTTATCCACGGAGGATGCCGATATCGTAGGTAGATACTGCCACTACGCCACTACCTACTTTTGCGCAGTAAACAGCCATTAGTCCCAAAATAATCAACCACAACTGCGTTCAGCATCACTAGCCGTAGGGCGATGACCCTGGAGACGCTATCTTTACTCCAACAATCGAGGATATACTTTCCTATTCTAATGAGGCGTTCGACCAAGTCTAACATCTCTTAGCTTTGAGGAAGGACAAATACAATGCCCCCTCTGAGGAGCGTTGATATTTAGAGCATTTCAAATGAGGATCTACCTAAGCAGAATAGCACAGCTTAGGCAACATTGCTCCAATACTCTACCACATCTACCCAAACAAAGTCGTATGCTGATCGCACAAGCTAGACTTGAGTGCGGGCCATCAGTTTCGCTCAGTGAAGCTAGAACCCTACCTAAAGCCAGTAAGACGCCAAAAACAGTACCTACCGTACGAAGATAGATTGGTAAAATCAACTTAATTTGACAGCGACAACTATTACCAGCCCCAGTGAACAGCCCCAGCTATGTTGACTTCCAAATCCCCAGCGCTATTTTTATAGACAGCCACAGGGGATATTGCAGCCATATTGCAGCCACCTATTTACCTAATTTTTACCACTTACCGGAAAAGGCCCACATTAGCGCAAGTTATAATTTGGTTTCCGCCAAGCATAACGGAGATCTCCGCCTTATATCAATTTCCACGGTCAACCGGTATGAAGCTCAGCCAGTAGATATATGAGGACATCAATGGTCTGCCTAGATGGTCTGGCTGGTGTCGATTACAGACTCCGAAGGGAATGAAACAAAGAAGAGATGCTGCAAATTGTAGCAAGACAACGATCGTAGCCATTAACGAGCCATAGCGACACTAGGCTGAACGACGGCCTTGTGCGATTTTCAATCTTAGGCTACACCAAGCAACAGATGCAGACAGTAAAAAGATATTCAAGATATTTATCACGATGCTTAGTAACACGATAAGGTAAGGATGAGGTCATTGTTGATTGGATCGGAAACAGAAACCGCTTCCCCTCTTCAAGTCTGCTACCAGTACTCATTGTATGTCAAGAATCAAGTATCTTGTCTTTCTGAATTAGTTGATGGCCCGATCTCGTATTGGCAAAAATGTCTTGGGAAAAACTCACTCTGCGTCATGTCCAGAATACAAATACACACCCCGCGACTATTCCAGTGTTCATCTATGGCACAGCATGGAAGAAGGATCGAACGGCCGATTTAGTGCACCAGGCCATAAATGCTGGATTCCGTGCGGTGGACACAGCGGCCCAGCCCAAGCATTATCGGGAGGACCTTGTAGGAGAAGGTATCCGGAGAGCAATCAAAGACGGCACAGTTCGACGGGAGGATATTCATGTGAGTTGACTGTCTCGTCCCAGGAAAGCATTATGGTGGTTAGCTGATAGAGTTAGATCCAAACCAAGTTTACTTCCATCCAAGGCCAAGATCCAGAAAACATGCCATATGATCCTACAGCCTCGGTAACCGAACAGGTCCACGCTTCGATCAAATCATCACTTCATAATCTTCGTCCATCAGATGCCCCAAAAAGCTCCGAGGATTCTTATATCGACATGCTTATTCTCCATTCTCCATTGCAGACAAGACCCCAAACGCTGGACGCATGGAAAACATTTGAAAGCTATGTTCCGCATCGCATCCGCAATCTGGGCATATCGAACTGCACTATGTCACTGGTGAAGGAACTATCTTCCCAAGTAACAGTCAAACCCGCTGTTGTCCAGAATCGATTCTATTCCTCAACTCAATTCGACGTGCCTCTCCGTGCGTTCTGCCGCGACCATGAGATCATCTACCAGAGTTTCTGGACCCTGACCGCCAATCCGGAATTGGTCCAGAGCGATGGTCCTCAACAGTTGGCTTCTTATGCTGGTATAAGCCCAGAAGCTGCGTTGTATTGCCTTGTTCTAGGACTGAAGAGCACCACCGTGTTGAATGGGACGACGAACAAGGAGCATATGACGGCGGACTTGGAGGCTCCGAAGAAGGTTGAACAGTGGGTGAAGGGGCAGCCAGAGCAATGGAAAAAGCTACTGCAGGTTTTTCAAGAATTTATAGGGGATCATATTTAGAAGGGTAGAAGAAGAAGTAGTAGTAGAAGTAGAAACTTGGGACTAGCGAATGAAATGATTGTGTAAATAAATATTCAGGCAGTCAGGCAGTCAGGCAGAGGATGAGTCAGCGATTGACCTCATCGACGCCGCCAAATTATCAGGAAAGATTCGCCCGTCAATGAAAGGTTCTTCTTGATCTTCTCCTCCATTCTCGTCCATCGTGTTGTTCGGCTTTCTCTCTCTTTCTGAGTCTTGCCTGTCTTTCTGGAATGCTGATTCCTCCTGTCTTCCCTACCCCTGTCTTCTAGGGTTTCATCAATTCACTACACTGGCCTCACTCTGCCTTTTTACTACTTTAGAGCCACCGCCTCGAAGTTTGCTAACCGCAATTGGTTTCTGACGTTACCTTCATCAAGCATTTTCACTGGAATACACACCAGTTTTCTTATCTCTGCCAACGTCTTTATTGCGATAGCGAATTTACCGGTCGCGCAGTGCTAACGATACCTTCGTAGCGCCATCACGAGTTCACCCTCCTTTATTGCTTAGCCTCTGAAATATCCTGCGCAAGATCGCTTGGAGGCCATTGATACGAAATTTATGATATTTCTCTATCTATTTTTATTCGATATCCAGGCCGATAACACTGTTCCCCGCATCTTATACTTCGACGAACTGAAGTAGTCTGGTCGCCATTTGAAGTACCTGTATTGACAGCGCAGTGCATGGCAAGATACTTCGGGTAATAATCTATGATGAGTTCGCAAGGCATAACCCGCAAACGTCCCGCACCAGGTGCTTCACCAGTCGTCCCTCAAATGAACCCGATGCCGCCCAACCCTAGTAACCAGCTATCAAACGACCAATTTCTACAATGGGGGCAGAACCCGCCCAGCATGATCAACCCGTCGTTCCCTGATGCTAATGCCTACAACCCGGCCGCATTCCCACCGAATCAAGATATTCACCCTTCGGCGACGGCGACTGGCCAGATTGCACGCAGACATCCGCAGAATCAGTTAATCAACCGGAACCGAGGGTATGAGCAACCTCCTGCGCCATATGTGGATCACAGTGGTGGCAATGGAGGTGGTGCATGGGAAGAAAACTTGGATGAACTGTACAAAAGGGCGTCGGCAGCGAAGAAGGATGCCCAGGCTAGAAGGAAACAAATTCCACCTTTTGTACAGAAATTGCGCAGGTGAGATTAGCCTTGAAATCTTAATGTACTCAAGCTTACTGGTTAGTTTTCTGGATGAATCGAGAAACACCGATTTGATACAATGGTCGGAGGATGGAAACTCGTTTATTGTTTTGGACGAGGACGAATTCGCGAAGACTTTGATCCCCGAACTCTTCAAGCACAATAATTATGCGTCATTTGTCCGCCAGCTGAACATGTACGGTTTTCATAAGAAAGTTGGGCTCTCCGATAATTCCATGCGTGCTAGCGAACGCAAGAACAAGAGCCCTAGCGAATATACAAATCCGTACTTTAAACGTGGCCACCCTGATTTACTCTGGTTGATTCAGAAGCCCAAAAATACCGGTGGCCAGGGGACGAAGACTACAAAAGGTGGCCCTCGTGTGAAGTCGGAGGAGGTTGATGAAAACACAGGAGATGATTACGGTGAAGAAGGTGCGCCTCGAGAGGACCGCCGTCCTCGTGGTCAATTATCGCTGGTGACAAATGATCTTATGCCGAAGGACCAATTCGCCGGTGTTTATCGAGAGTTGCAGGCTATTCGTCAACAGCAGCAAATCATTTCCAATACCATTACTAAACTACGCAGAGAACATGAGCAGCTCTATGCACAGGCAGCTAATTTCCAAGAACAGCACACTCGCCATGAAAATTCTATTAATGCGATCCTTACGTTCCTCGCGACGGTCTACAATCGCAGCCTTCAGGGACAAGACGGATCGCAGAACCTTGCCAATTCCTTCGCTGGTGCTATTTCACAGGATCAGGGAAACATTGTTGACGTTGGTGATGACTATGCTCTGAGCTCGATAAGCGGTATGAACAGCCCTGGTGGGCAGAGGTCGATGAAGAAACAACCGCTGCTGTTAAAAGCGCCTCCAGGGTCTGATCGCCGCAGTCGAGCAACGACCCTCTCGCCATCTGGATATGACCGTTCGCAACGAGGACATTCTCGACATCCGAGTGGCTCACACCCAGGCCATGTTGAGGAGGTCTTTGACAGCCCCCAGCAGAGTAACATTTCACCGTCCCAAACCCAACAATACCCGCAGCGGGACATTATGTCGGTCATCCAAAACTCCAATGCTCGGAACGGGGTCCCCACAAATTTTACTGATTTCCCGAACGTCTTATCATCTCTTGAAACATCTGGTGGCCAGGCTCCGTTGACTCCAAACCAGCGTGCTGATATGCTTCGTCTTATGGCCAGCGAGACCAACTCAGGAGACCCAAACCTCTCCGGATCTCAGAATAATGCTCTCATGACTCCGAACCCACCACCCATGCCGCAAAATTATTCAGGTCGACTAGCCAATACGCGGTCTGAGATTGACAACCTCGTAAAAATGCAAGCAGAGCAAGACCGTTCGGTACAAAACTTGACCAATCTTCTCCAACCACTTAGTCCAACCGGTACAATCCCCGGAGTTGGAAGCGAAAACGTTCCTCCTCCGCCCCTCGACCTGGACCAAATATTCAGCAACGACTACTTTACCGATATTGGCGATTTGGAAGAAAACAAAGCCAATCTGGACTTCGGGTCTAACCCGTCTGGTCCGCACGATAATCCTCCTCCATCCGATGACCAGGGCAATGACCTATTCAATTTCGACAACCTCCCCGGCGGCGGCGACTTATTCGACAGCCAGCAAAACCAGGGGTTCTTCGGTGGATTCGACAACTCAGGATACGGCGACCTACAACAGACTGGGCCAGACAGTAACAACAATGTCGACACGGGAAGAGTCATCGAAGCGCTCACCGACAGCGAGGGAACAAGTCCTGCTAACACCGTTGATGAGAACCAGTCCTATGGCAATGAGGGTCAAGGGAATGGGGGGAATCCGAAACGACGGAGGAAGACTTGATTAGATTCATCAACCAGTACCATGTGATGCGATGCGACAAGACGAGATGAGATCTGGAATGTGGAATGACTAAAATGGAGATCCTGGAAGGATGACGGTCTGCTCTATAATACTATATCGTTGGCGATTTGGAGTTTTCTGCCTATCTGTCTGTGTATCCATTTATCTTTATTGCCCGCCCCTATCAGCCCGTCTGTCAATAGCTATTATATTCGCTCTCTCTTCTAGTAAATAAATACCTGGATGGACGCGTATATCCCCCCACTTTCCTCTCTAAATACTAGGTAACACGACAGCTAAGCCAGATTAGACATACGCTAAAGGAATCCTTCACCGATATTCTCTCTATTGTGAATAATGCTCAAACCCACCTGCGGCGGAATCTCCCATGGCCAGTTGAGACACATGCCGTCGCATGACGCTTTAAATGGCCACACTTATTACAGAAGGCCAATTCTTGCCAACAACATTCGGCCGACGCCGAGGAACCTAAGAGATAAAGGCAAGGAGGGCATGTGTAGCCTAATTCTCGAGGTCAACTTCTTCCTAACTGCATAATCAGCATTATACCTCCTTCTGTAGGTAATGAAGTATAGCAGACCCCCTAGGAGAGAGGGTGAGCGGCCGAGGTCGTCCTAGTGAGGGTACAGATATTCATGCATGAATTATATCCCGACGAGCAGTCAATCGGATATGCCGCACCCAAATATGATACAATAGTGCCATATCGCTCTACTATATATTAATCACCGCCTCGATCTCTCCCACTCCAATTCCGCTCCCTTCTCCCTCTTCCTATCCCGCTCACGATCCCTCGCAAACCCCCTTTTCTTTCCCTTTCCGCCAACGATCTCCTTCTCTTTCTCGCGGGGATCAATCACCATTAGCGAGTCCGCGTCGTCGGGGTGATCTTTCTTCCAGCTTAGATCTTTACCAAGTGTATCTTTCCCAAACCGGAGTTCGTGGTTCATCCAGTCGCCTTCTTCTTCTGCTGGTGCTGTTTCTCCGGTTCCAGTGTTGTCCGGGTTATCCCACGATTGGCAGGACTGGCAGTTTGCGATGAAATGGAGATC
This sequence comes from Aspergillus sclerotialis, assembly GCA_003589665.1. Taxonomy (NCBI): domain Eukaryota; kingdom Fungi; phylum Ascomycota; class Eurotiomycetes; order Eurotiales; family Aspergillaceae; genus Aspergillus; species Aspergillus sclerotialis. Next base: position 92,623 of record MVGC01000003.1, read on the forward strand.
ACAAAGCTGTTCTTCTTCTTCCGGCTGGGGTTCTGGTTCTTGAGGCTGGTTAGAGGGACGGGAAGATGAGGTTGTGGCGGAAGCTTTGGTCGGCGCATGTGTCTTGGAGTCAGCTTGTTCGAGCTTGGATTTGAATGCATTGAATATACGTAGCGCGTCGTTGTCCGAACTGCTGAATCCTGTTACACCGTTCGTGGCGCTGCCCCGACCTACGGTAACTGCACCTGGTGGAGGACGTTTACGGCCACGAATCGCCGTCGTTGGTATCATGGCTTCTAACGCGGACTTTGGACGATCGGAATATGCGGCTCCTATGGTGTTTGTGCGACGCATTGATGCTTTTAAGGACTCGATTTCGGCGTTTGTTCGGGAGAGGGTAGATGGTTTAGCCGGAGATGTACGGGGTGGTGATCGAGCTGGAGATTCAGCCCGGGGTAGTGGGAGTTGGGTCAAGGGATCGGGACTCTTGGGACGATTCTTGGGTTCAGCGGAGGGAGAACGCTCTAGGGAAGGTGAACGGGGTCGCTTGCGAGTTTGGGTATCTGCTTCCTTTGCAGGCTGCGCTTTAGGTACATTCCGACTCTCCTCCAGAGCATTGGTATCTGAGACGAGTTTGGGATTGAATTTCGGTTTCGCCGGTCGAACTGGCATCTCGCCTTCACCTTCGCCTTCATCCCCAAAACTCAGCAGCGTTTTCCCGCCCTTATTCTTCTTTTTCTTCTTCGGCGCCGGCTTCTCTGCCTCCTTCCCTGCCGTTGCAACTATTTGTCTCTTTTTCAATTTCCCAGCAAGCGGACCCAGCTCCCCAACCTCGCACGACGTAACCTGCACGGGGTAGACCGGCGTTTCTGTTCCCTCAATCCTCTCTGCCTCCGCAATCTTCAACACATTGAAAATGCTGTCCCCCTCCACGCGTCCAAACATCGTACACTGACCATTCAATTCGCGTTCGGTATTTGCAAGGGTAATGAAGAATTGACTCCCGTACGTCCCATCCTCACTTTTCGCCATACCCAACAATCCTCGCCTATTAAACCGCAGCCGGCTATGCAATTCATCGCGTAGGACTACCTTCTCATTCGGATCGCGCGCTTCGGGGTCGTACTCGAACTCGGGGTACTCGTAGATAGAGGTTCCGCCGGAGCCTGTGCCGGTGGGATCACCGCCTTGGATGACAAAATCGGGCGAGACTCTGTGGAAAATGGTTCCAGCGTAGTAGTTGTCGAGACAGTGTTGGAGGAAGTTTTTGCAGGTTAGTGGAGTTTGGTTTGCAAAAAGGGAGAGGTGGATGGGGCCGAGGTTGTGTTGAGGGTGGCAGACGCGGTGGCTGCTGGTTCGGTAGAATAGTGGGCTGACATGATGGTCGCGTTGAGGTGAGAAGTACAGGGTGACTGGAGGACCTGAGTTATAGAAGGTAAAAGTTGGTGAAGCTGTCGGATCGGAATCGGGCTGTTCTTTTGATGACACAGAGATAGTAGCAACTGATTGATTGGCAGGAAGTCAAGCTCTGTTTTCACTCTGCGGGCTAAGACTTCCTTTCGCAAATCCAGTGTATCGTGTTACTAGCGGTGGTAGAGGTGGAGGGAGGTGGAGGAGTGTTTGTCGAAGGATGAAGGATAAGTGAGATGGCTTCAGATGGAGTTGTCGGAATTTAAAATGATTGTAGTCATAACTAAAATAGTGAGTTCCTCTCTTGCTGTAAAGAAAAGAATTCGAGTTGAATAGCTTTCGATGGGGGAGTGCAAGGTTGAAGGAATCAGAAGTCTGAAGAAATCGAAATTGAAGTTCGAGATTTCGGAGGATCACGTCACTCTTTTAGCCCTAGTTTAGTTTCTTCTTGCTACCAAAACAAACAATCCTTGATGGACCATTCCACGTATTGCTTAATAAATTACACATTAAGGAAGTTTGAATTCATGTCAGTCGTTAGAGAATGGATATACTGTATGCCACGATTGAAAAATTGCCGTTTGCAATGTTTCATACTATACAATATCATAATATTAAGATCGTATGGGTATAAGTTACACATAGAACAAATGAGACCAAAAAAATGATAAATTCCAAACCGGCATCATTCCGAGTTGGACTCCCCTGCTGCAGCGTGTGAGTTCGAGAGTCGGAAAAAAGAATAAAACCTCGAACCGAGCTGTCGTGCTGAACCACCACCCTCTTTCTGCGGAATGTAGGATCTCCGTTTATCTTCAATCCGCACCGACTTCCCAGAAGGGCCGGAGGCCAGATGAGATCGTGGAACTAACCCAGCTGCTGTGCAGTCGGATTGTATACAGAGAACCTGCTTACAATTAGTATCATGCATCAATAGCTTTTGCAATACCGGGAGGAACCTTACCCATCCATTATCTAAAACTTGCGAAATCCCCACCTCGTCGCCGGCCCTTAAATCCAGTTGTCCCGGGCTAGTGGCGTGGAAATCCTGTTCGACGACATATTTCTTGTTGATACTTGGACTTAAAGCAAGTACGTTCCCGGTACTGTTATTCTCGAAATGTCCTAGTGGGTTGGACGGGCTGCGCGGACTCCCCTGGGATGGAACGGGCGAGTGAGCGTCATGCTGAGTCTCCCACGCTGAGGAGCTGGTCGTCGAAGCCGAGTGTGATATTTGCGGCTTCTGAAGCGGCTCTAATAATGGCTGACTGGTTGTTTGGGGTATCCTTGGGCTCTGATGGCGGGAACTTGTCGCTGTTCCTGGTCTTGTTCCTGTTTCTGTTGGTGATGGAGAGTTTGATTCAACTTTATCTCGTTTATTTAATCCGTCTGTGACCGATGACTCGGCTGATAACAAAGGAAATTTCGTTGGAAGGCGTCTCTTTTCCGGTCGCGCAGGCACACTACGACTGCCATCACCCTCGCTGTCGCTAGTACCAACAACACCAGCCTCGAGTTCAGCAGCATTGCTTGTGTCACCAGGGAAAGAGTGCAAGAATGAACTCTGCGTATAGACACAATCTGAGTTCCGTTTGCCAAAAGTCATTGCCGCAGGGCCTTTGGACTTCAAAAACGCTGCAGCCGCGCAAATGCCTGTAACGGCCTTCGTATGAAGTTCCCACCCAAGGTGCTGTAAGGAGTCGACAATGGTGACCTGATTTGGCTTTTCGGAATCCGAGTCAAGGTCACTCTCTAGCTTCATCTTTGGATTCCTCCCCAACGCTGCTTGGACACGTCGGTGGTGCCTCCATAGCGGGTACAAGATTAATCCAACTACAGCGGCGGTAATCACAATGACTGAAATGGAGAGCCCGGCTTTCGCGGATGGTGTTAACCCGGACGATTGTGACTCTCTAGTGGGTACCGGCGTGATCGAGGCCGAGTCTGTCGTTTCATGGCTTCCGGTAGCGGTAGGAGAGAGCGAGGTTTCGAGGGTAGGTAGCAATGTTTGCGTGTTTGTTGGAAATAGTGTATCATTGTCCTTGTGTCCTTTTCCAGGTGGATCAGTCAAGTCATGATCTTGCTGGTTGGAACGGCCATCATCGTAATTTTGCGTTTGTTGGTGCTGTGTCCAAGCAGACTGCTGGTCGTTGCTTCCAACTTGTGCAGGTCCGTGTTGATTCCAGGACTGTGAGTTCGACTGATACTGACCGGGATGATATTGCCCATCGTCGTACCTTGCATATCTTGTTCCATGCGTCGATCCCAAGCCATAATATTGTCCATCATTATTCGACCATTGAGATGTCCCTTGTAATCCTGACCAGGTTCCGGGTCCGGATGACGCGTAGGAGCGTGCGGACAGACGAGTTGCTAGCCTACTATGTATCATCGTGGCCAAGGGTCCTAGAGTCTGACCTAAACATTAACCGTCCTAATAAAGGATGAGCTAGGGCCCCGGTACTAAGGATTTCAATAAGCAGAAAGCAGAAAGGTTAGAGCGTGGAGTGAACAAATCCGGTCAAGAAGAAGGAATGCAGTGGCTGTGGACAGAACACTCGCTTTATACAAAGGACTAGTACCTAGAAATAAGCGGCCAGCTGGAGAGATTCCAGCATTCATATAACCTGTTATTGTAAAAATGCTAAGGTATACTGCTGGCATATTTCTTCAAGCCACCAAATTAGATGGATAGTGCTAGTATAGTCTGAATGTTTTGCGGAGAGATGTGGTTGGTGGTTGGTGGTGATGGTGGTATACCATCCAAATGAAATGGAGTGGCTGGGAAGCGGATGGCTGGAAAGAAATCTTGCTTTTGACATGCCTGACCATGGCAGATGAAGTACACAGTATTTAGCTGTATCGTTGCTGCGATTGTCCGAATGAGTAGTTGCTCGATGAAGGACGGTCTTGACTGATAAGAATACAAAATACGAAGACGACCACCTAGAATATTAGTATAGAGGTACTTACCTTCGCAATATGTAAGTCTATTCTTTTCGATCCGTTGATTAAAAGATTTGCACGAGCAAGGAACGAGAAAAATGCTTGTTTATCTCTGGAATGTAAGTGGATTTAGGGCTAGGCCAAGCATACCAGTTCCTGTAAGGACGATCTAGCACAACCATATTCGGCGAATACTGTCCAATAGGATAAGAAGGTCTATGCAGCATGAGGTATCTGAGAGGAAACCAAACTGGTTTTTATTCCTAGGGCAGGTTTACTTTGGACTGGTTGAAGACCGGATCGACAAGAGGGCTAGCTTAGCATTGAGATTGGTTGAAGGGGAAAAAGGCTGTCACATACCAGTAGATGGTAGGAATAAGCTGCAGAAGTAAACAGTGGGGAGACCTAAGGGCCTGGAAATACCTTCCAACTAATAATGATTACCATTTGCTATGGGTTCCTTACTGAATATAACACCTGGGTGAATAGGGCTTATAGTAACCAGCAGACTCCAACTTCGCGGCTCTTGTCTCTCTCCGTAACATATAGTTATTAACTCTAATAGAGGAAATATTTAAAAATTAGTAGCATTTTGCTCCGATAAGTTATAGTAATCAAATTTTATTCGAGTGTAGGAAATTATCGGAAGCTTGCCCATCTAGTATGTGTACAAGGGTTGCTCTAAAAGCTCCCTAACCAACTAACCAACAGCTCTTATATCTTGGATCTATTTATATAATGAACGTATACAATCTGCGAGTACTTTTTCTATTTCTACTATTGCGTAAGAAGAGATTTCTTCCATAGTTCATAAAATATATTTGTTTAGAGCGGCTGTCCTATCAATTAATGTACTAGTAAGGAACGACTCCCTGTTTTATATGCAGGACATACAATCCTTATATCCAGAGAATATCAGCTTTGTATGTTACCCTTTCCTCCTCAATATAAACAAGCACTCATACAGCTTCCCAAGCCCTAGCTTAACAACCCGCAGCACAGACACTCAGAACAACATCCGCATCAGCCTTACAGTCACGAACCTGACTTCCACCAGGCATAACTCCATCAGCCCAGCAAATACCGGGACATTTGCCTCCATCGGCAGTAACCCTAACGGGGTTGCCCTTGAACGGATCACCGAACACATCCGACAGATCATACCACACTCTCCCCCCAGAGAGAGAGTAAGCGAAGTTCATTTGTGGGCTTCCATCGTACAAACCGCCCTCATTAGTCGTGATCTTGATCGAAATTCCGCCTGATACGGGGTCTCGGTGGAGAGGCTCTGAGTAGGCGTCGCCGGGGGCGATTTTTTGTTCATCGCCCATTGATCCACCGACGGAGGAGAGGTAGATCGGTTTGGCGCAGTTGTTTTGCACGATGGCGTTGCCCGCCCCTAGGACTGTCAAGGGGAGGGCGAGGAGGGGAAGGACGCTGAATCTCATTTTGGTGTGGTGTTTGTTGGAAGTGTAGATGTTTTGATACCAAAGGATAATATCAGGATTTTGATAGATTCAATTGTAGTAATGTTTGAGAAAGTGAAGATGGGGATTGTAACAGGTTCATATGGGCTTTATATATCTTTCCTTCCTCCCCACTCAACCACCAACACTCACTATTCAACAGTCAAGTCCAAGGTCAAGAATACCCAAAATTAGCTCCTCATCCCATTTTTCACACCGTCTGTTCCGCTCCTCTCCAGGACAGCGCCAACCGAGCCTTACTCAAGCCACCCTTTAAGCCATGAGATCATAAAGCCTGCATGTCTCGCCTGATCCTGCTTCTAATTCGGCAAGTCCCAGAATCCCCATATGCCAAGGCTTACTAGTTTCTCTCGTAAGGACTCGGGAGGAGAAGCTACAGCCTTGCTCTCACTAATCCTATACAGCAAATGCAAGTACTATACTAAAATGTGGGTAGCCTGACTTGCGGAGGTGGTGAGACAGTTACATTGGGATTTAGTTAGGGTACGAGATGTTGATGGGGATGCTGGTTGGTGGGGTTTCGGGTTGACTGGATATATATATGTGATATGATAGGTAATGGATGAGCTCTCGTATTCTCGTTTCGTAGATTTTCTTGGTTTTGTTTGTTTTTAGACCCATGTTGGGGGATATGGGGTTTATGACGTCAGGTATTTCGACTTTCTTCTTACTGTCTTGAGTTTTGTATCGACCATTAATTACTGATTTTTCAAATAATTGACTGACACTATCCATTGCCTCTCAACTGATAGAGAAGTAAGGAAGTAACCCGCCGTCTTCAAGAAGAGGAAGTGATCGATATCCAAATTCGAGCGTCGAAGGTCATAGCACCGTTCTCCACTAGACGATAAGACCCGACTTTCCGTTTAAGACAAGCAGGACAATAAGTTGCTGATATTGCTGTTACGAGAAAAGGAACCACCCGGCCGCTTCTACATATTAGGCGAGCAGAAAGGCCCGCCTAGTCTTGGTTAGTGGCTAAACCAGGCAGTCTGTCGATGCTTCTTCAAGGGACTAGCCGCGGAATAGTCCCTTTGGCGGTATGCAGTAGCAATAGAAATTTGTGTAGGTAGGATGTAACGCCGTTTGACTGAATTCCTGGAACAGGGCCATGGGTGATTCTTCATTCTTTCCTTGAAAGTAAGGTATGCATGCATGCATGTATATTACATAACAAACATACCACCAGACCTGGTCGAGTCGAGTCTTCCAAACAGGTTTGAATTTCCTATGCATTAAGATACCTCCATTCACTCCACCACTCCACTAATCAATCAACTAATCAAATAAACGGCGGCACTACTGGACGTCCCGGATGCTGTTGCTGCTGGCCACCTAGTTTACTAGGCGACCCGCTCTTCCTCACCTCCTCTTTCCTCTTCCTCATTACTGCTCTCCTTCTCCTCCGTCCTCTCCTCAATCCACCGGAACACATCCTCCTTATGATGATGCAGCATCTCGCTTAATCCTCGCTTCGGTGATTGGATCAGGTTTCCATAGCGCTTGGACGGTTTCCGGCTGGGATCGAGTGAGTCCCATACGCTATGAGCGTGGGAGACGTAGACCAAGGAGTTCTGTTTTTCTTTTGTATTAGTATCTGCCCCTATCGTAAGGAGTGTAGGGAAGAGAATGTACATCTTTATACCACCTCGACAACCAAACCTGCGTATGTGATGTTACGGCTCGGACGGGGTTCTCGGCTATGAAGGAAATTGTCCCGCTTATACGTTGGTAGAGGTTTTCTGGTATAGGGTTTGCTGGATTAGTCTCTGTTTCGTCTGCTGCGTTTGCTATTTGATAGTTGGTTTAAAATAAGGTGAAGTAGGATGGGCTGGATTGGGGTTACCTCTATTGATTAGAAGACTAGCAATTCCGTAAAACGCGTTCCCAACTCCAATGAAGAAAATATCCGTCGAGTCGTTGGGTCTTCAGACCGCCTGTGAGCATAGTCATTGTTTATCACATTAATAGCATTACTCACTCGATATAATTATCCCACAAATACTCGGTCAATTCTTCCGTATGAGTTGGTTGACTTGGGTCGTCTCCTTCGTAGGATACAGGCGTCTTGGGTATATATTAGCTCCACCGGAGTATACACATAACATATATAGGTTCAACTCACCGGTTCAACTGTTACGTTCTTAGGGATATTCACGTCTATTACTGCGTAGTCTTTTCCAGCCGCCCACCCGATGTAGTCCTTCACGATATCAGCCTTGGCAGTTAGCGCGGTAGATTGAATACGGACAGTCACTCACAATCCAGCAGTTATGTGCTTCTAGCTTATTTGTAACAGGATGGGGGAGGCCCATTATTTCGGGTCTGGTTGAACGTTATTTAATTGTCTGTCAAGCCCGGGGAAGGAGTGGAACTAACGGGTCATGGAAAATGACAATGAGAGGGACATCCTTGTAGTAGTTTGAGCTGTCCTCGTTAGTTAGGTATATCATAGCGTTGTTTATCCGGAATGTAAATTGAGATAGTTGGACATACCTAGCTAGAACTTGGTTCTCGAATGATCGTGAGATGGCAGTGCGGTAAATGTAAAGTGAGGTGAGCTTATAATTCTCGTACAACTGTTTGGCCTGATAGGAGCGGATTACGTCTATCGTCATTAGCCTTCTCACTTCGAGTCACTCTAATCTCACTTACCATTCAATCGATCAGTCCAGATAGCTTTTTCACCCGAAGCTTTCGGATACATGCAACTCCAAAAACGTGATTGAACCATAGAAACTCGCTCAACTGTTTCGACAGCTATCTTGGACGCTGAGGTTGAAATAAGACGGTCTGGCGGCTCTCCCATAAGAGTTTTCGTCACTGCGAGTGCGGATTTAGAGATTGATCGGAAATTATAGCCGCCCTAGTTAAGTTAATATAATTAATGAGTGTAGATGGTGATACGAGAATAAGAACAGACCTCTAGACAAACGGCAACCTTCCCATTGGCAAGCGTCATAAGCATGTGTGTCATATGAGCATAGCACGCCGGGGTGACAAAGCAGCCTCCAAGTTCGTCTCCCGCAGCAGCATCGAAACCGGAGGCGACTATCTCTATTAGCTAAACATTGGTAGTTGTGGTTAGGAACCTTACTAATAACCAAGTCTGGATTAAACTCCTGGGCAATTGGCATAACGACTTTCTGGAATGCATACATATAGTCGCCATCGCCCATGCCCTGGTTTGACCACGGGATATTAACGTTTCTAATTGGTTAGCGCTATCTTTGTTAAGTTAGGTGGTAAATTAGGTACCTTCCAACCCCCAGCCCAGCGCCGCAATGATCCATGTCGCCGTCATCGCCTCCAGGATAGAATTTCCCATCTTGGTACACATGAAGGGAAATATATAGGATATTTGGGTCATTGTAAAAGGCTTCTTGAATACCGTTTCCTGCGTTGTGTGAGTTCAATGGAGTCAGTATTATTACTTGGGGTATATACCATGATGGACATCCCTATATCTGTTAGCTTTTAATCTTGTTGAAAAAAAAAAAAAAATGAGGACTTACCAATCAAGAATTAAAATCTTCCGACACATATCGCCTAACTGTCTCTGACACACTCTTGCTGCAACAGATACATTATTAAAAAGACAGAAACCCATAGTCTTATCATGCTCCGCATGATGACCCGGCGGACGGATAACAGCAATCGCATTCTTAACCTTTCGTGTCGCAACGGCTAAACAGGTTTCAATAGCCCCTCCAACGGAGAGAATTGATGAAGCAAAGGTTAACTTATTAAAGTAGATTGAGTCGCGAGTATGTTCCAATGCAATTAACTGGGCATCGCTCATGTCTGTGTCATTAGATCAATGGATCCATTGTACTGAACATGAATATAACCTACATTTTGTGCTCTCAACAAACGCGTAATGGTCCGTCGAATGAATCAGTGAGATTTCTGCTTCAGTGGCGTTTCGGGCTGGAATCCTCTTTAACGGCCGAGGTGCTAGAGGACGCGGAGAATCGGGGTCATCAACTAAACCCGCTCGACAAAGCTCTTTGTAGATGTAATAAATCCTCCGTGGATCTTCCGGATGAACATCTGTAGTTGGTCGTACTTCACAGTGGTAGCGCATCTGAACATCATAGCACAATCCGCTTGGAAGGGCAGCGAGTGGAAGGCCACTCTCCTCACCTTCCCAGTCAGAATTGTCTTCAACTAGACTGTCTTCTTTAATGAAGTCAGTAATGGGATCACCGTGCGGCTTGACGGAATTAGCCATCCCTGGCGGCGAGATAGGCCGACTATCCGCTGCAGACGACGTATCCCTGACAGTCTGGCTCGGTGGACGGGGAGGCAAAGGAACCCTCAATGACTGAGCCAAAGGAGACGGAGCAAGAAAAGGATCTGCTCTCCCATTCAGATTTTCCAGGGGTCTTTGCTGGGTATCTGATAAGGGGTGCGCATGTGGAGCACCAAGACTGGGGATGGAGGGGCCCGACTCCCCCATAACGGTGTCTTCATCCCCATCCATGGCCGCTGGTAGTTTATTCAACTTGTTTGCTTTGGCCAATGCAGGGTAGGGTCCTATAGTTTCATGGCCACTAATCAAACAGACAAAACGGGTTAGAAAGTTGTCGAGGTAATGACAAAAATGACAAAAAGGGACTAGAAAGTTAGGTAATAATAATAATAAGTCCAATAGGATGAATGCAGTAAAATAGATATCTTAGGGTACCTACCTAGGTATACTGGTTGGAAGCACAGTGAATAAAGGATAGCGGTTAGCAACAAGAAACCGACGAGGAAGCTACTAAAATCTAAATAAAACAGAGGGAGACGCGTAAATACTGGAAGAATGCCGAATCCTTAGTTTACAGAGGCCGTGAGGTTGAAAATGAGAATTGATAGAAACAAGTCAACAGAATCAAAAGATATGGAGGAAACTCGCGGTCCGTGACCTAGCGGGCACGTGATATCGACTCTCGCGCCAACTGGAGAAGTCTAGAATAATTATTTAGAAGTGATTTAGAGTATAGTCAAGTTCATTTCTATTTATCTCTCTAGGTCCTTTTAATATTAAATAGGCCAATTTGGAAGCAATATCAATCGCATCATTTCATTAAAATACGTTATCATGACTTATTCTACAGGCGAACTTTTGTCGATCACCTAGTATGATATTCCTCCACCCAATATTCGATTGACTCCGTCATCTCATGAACGACTGGTTAAAGGAGACTTTTTGTCGGTTTCATTCCGCTCTGTCCTGATTCCTACTGGCCATCCACACCGGCAATGTAGGCTGTACAAGTTAGTAATTGACAATTGAATGGGACAAGAGTGAACTCACCGATGAGGTCAACAACACGGCGGGAGTAGCCCCACTCGTTGTCGTACCACGAGACAAGCTTGATGAAGTTGGAGTTGAGGGCAATACCGGCCTTAGCATCGAAAATGGAAGAACGGTTGTCGCCGTTCAGGTCAGTGGAGACAATGTCGTCCTCAGTGTATCCGAGAATGCCTAGGTTGATTAGCTAAGCACCAAGTAAAGAAGTCAAAGAGACTTACCCTTAAGCTCGCCCTCAGAGGCATCCTTGAGAGCCTTCTTGATCTCATCATAAGAGGTGCCCTTCTCGAGGCGGCAGGTCAAGTCGACAACGGAGACGTTGGAGGTAGGGATACGCATAGCCATACCGGTGAGCTTGCCATTCAGAGAAGGAATGACTTTGCCGACAGCCTTGGCAGCACCAGTAGAGCTGGGGATGATGTTCTGAGCAGCGGTACGGCCACCTCTCCAGTCCTTGGCAGAAGGAGCATCGACAACCTTCTGGGTAGCGGTGTAAGAGTGGACGGTGGTCATGAGACCCTCAATAATGCCGAACTTGTCGTTGATGACCTTGGCAAGGGGAGCAAGGCAGTTGGTGGTGCAAGAGGCGTTGGAGAGAACGTTGATGTCGGACTTGTAGGAAGTGTTGTTGACACCCATGACAAACATGGGGGCATCAGCAGAAGGAGCGGAGATGACGACCTTCTTGGCACCACCCTTCAAGTGAGCGGAAGCCTTCTCGGTGGTGGTGAAAACACCGGTGGACTCGACGACGTAGGCAGCGCCGGTCTCACTCCAGGGGATCTGGCCGGGGTCCTTCTCGGCGTAGAAACGGATCTTCTTGCCATTGACGACAAGGTCCTTGCCGGAGACCTCGATGGTGCCCTGGAACTGACCGTGGGTGCTGTCATACTTGAGCATGTAGGCCTGGAGAAGTTAGATGGACCTGTTCGAGTCCTATTAGGAGCGTACTCACAGCATAGTCGAGCTCAATGAAAGGGTCGTTGACGGCAACAACGTCAACACCACCATGGTTGATGCTGCAAGATGTTAGGATCACTGTATCATCTCTACCATGATTTTCTGGGTAAAGGATGGTAACTCACGCGTTACGGAAGACCTAGTTGGCTTGTTAGCTGGAGGGAAGTAAATACGGGAGGGGAAGGATACATACAATACGACCAATACGACCGAAGCCGTTGATTCCAACCTGTAATCAACCAGTTGAGTATCACCGAGAGCAGAACCATTAAACTACGAGCATACCTTGGGAGCCATTGTGAGTGATCTGATGGTGGGGCAGCTGTTAGCAAGCTTCGGAAGCAATGGGAAGAGGAGAGATAGAGGTACTTACAGTAAGATAGAAGTAAGGATAGGGAATGAAGTATAAGGACAGGAGTAAGACGATGATAGAGAGATGTGTGAAGAAGAAAAGAAGGGAGAAGAAGAGAAAAGGGAGAAAGCGGCGGGGGAGGGGAATTAAAGATGATTGACGCAAACAGGATATCAGGGCTTAGTCAGCGGCCATCCCGATTCTCACACCGGGCAAAACAGGAAGAAACACGATATCTGGGAGATTTGCTCTGGGTCTCGACAGGCTCAAATCCTCGGTTGCTCCCGATTCAACCAATCATAACGATAATCTGATCGGGATCAGTATACTGAACATTCGGGTGTGAGGATATCCTAGGCTATCCTAGGCTATTCTATCCCGAATTCCCCATGGAGAGGGAAAAAAACTACGCTTGACGGCGGCAATTGAGACTCGGAATCCATGATGTAATGATTGTAATGTATTTGGAGGGGCATCCCTGACTAAGCTAATGTTCTTCTACTCCGGAATCCTGAAAAGATTCACCGGAAAGCATCACACGCTCATCCTGCTTTTATTATGGGTCTGTAGCTTTGCATCGAATGTCAACAGATGATCCACGCCAGCTACGGTATGCTCATTTGGGTTAGTAAATAAGAGGCCAGGGAATCCTTCGTATTTACGGCACGGGTTTAGCGATATATTTGGACCAAAATTCAGGTCTAGTCCGGCAACCAATAATTACATGGATGGCACCCAATTCCAGGATGAAAAATGCAGTGCTCTAAAAGAACGAGACAAAACTCTCCTCTCCAATACTCACAACGTCATAGTACAAATACAGTCATCCTTTAAGCAACCACCCGGCGCAGCTTACTCCTCCTTAACTCCACCCCGATAGTTCTTCTCAGCATTCTCGACAGACGCCTTGTCGCTCTTCACCTGACCCGGGTTCATGAAGCTGTTGCCCGCCTTAAATGGACGCTGCAGATCTCCGGTAGCCGGCTTGCCGAACAAGTGAATTTTGACCAGATTCGCCTCCAATGCGCTCTTCAGGGGAAGAATAGACTGGATCAGGAGAGGGTTGGTGTACTTGAAGTACAGGTGCATCACGCCCATCATTCCCACGCCCATCAGCTGTCCCTTGATCAGGGTGCGTAGCTGGTTCTTGTCATACTCCATGTTGGTGGTTGTTATGGGACGGGGTGCTTCGTTGCTTCCCATAGGGGCGGGTTCGACATATTTAAGAGTGGTCATATCTTCGGCAATTAGTTAATTGGACCATTGGACTGTAGACAGTTGAGGGTCAACATACCTCTCTTTTTATTGATCTTGGATTGCGTGTATAGATAGATGCTCAGGATAATCACATTGGACGCGATATACAGGCCGCGCACCAAAAGTAGAATATCAGGATTATCGAACGGCACCTTCTTGGCCAGCTGCATCATCACAAGGATGATGGCCAGGTTGGTTCTGACTTGTCAGTTAGGGGATAAGAACAGGAAAACGAAATCCAAAATACATACACTTGAGGCGACACCATCTTGGCAATATTTAAACCCTTAAAGGAACGGGACAACAGAGGGATGAAGGGCGATGGAATAGATGTCTTGTCAGTCGCAGCTTGAAGCCGGGGAAAAATCAAAGAAAAGAGAGCCACTTGTTCTTTGCCGCGGGTCACGTGGTGGAAGAGCCTTCGTGTGGCATTGTGGCTGAGGTTCCTGTGGCTAGTGGATTAGTCAGCCGCGTCACCGCCGAGGGTTCAACCACGATGATGCTGTTTTGTCTGAACTCACCATGCCATCAGGATCTCCTTTGGATACTAGGCACTGAGCAGATACACTTCCACTCTTTTATTGGTGAAACTGCCCCTCGACAGCTTGTCTATTTGATTACCTTATTATATGGGGCGCCACCAACATGTTTTTCAAGTGGACCAGCCTTGACCAGTTAAGCCAGGCGGCCACCTGCCTCCTCTCCAGGCGTAAACATGCTTGAGTCGGTCTGGATGACTGAATTACTTAGTCATGGCTCTTATTCCAGCCGCTAAAGAGAATGTCTTTTATATCTCTTCATGCTGTACTCCCCGACTAATGCTGAAGTCGAGGCCAAACAGTTCGAGATGAGGGGACTTCCGGATTGGGACTAGCGCGACCGGCAAGTTTTACGAGGGATTCTTGACTTTGACAATCTTCCATCTTCATTCTTCCTGCCTACTTCTCCCATCAACAACGCGCGTCTCTCCCACCCACCTACTTCTCTTTCCATCACCGTCCACAAAGTTTCGTTTCGCTGCTTAATTCTACGCGACATTTTAATCTCGGCGACTACGAATTTCAACTTCAACCTTCATCATGCCTGGGGGAAAAGGAAAGTCGATCGGTGGAAAGGGCGGCTCCAAGGATGGTACAGGCAAGACTCAAAAGTCTCACAGCGCAAAGGCTGGTTTGCAGGTTAGTATGGTTATGTTTCGGTCGGCAGGATAGGGGTTGGTTCGTGCTTGATGAATTTGGCTTGCGATCATCATCAAGACGAGGACTTTTGGCTTGAACGCGTTCAAACCAGGCTGTCTTGATGATGGTTATGCAGAGTCTTATCCTGCATTCTGTCCCCTTGTTGCCATCTCCTGCCGTCATGGTTTTTACCCCTCAGTCACCAACTTTCCCCATATTTACATCACACTGGGCGCTTTGTCAGTTCGAAGATTAACCTAATACTAATACCCCTCCAGTTCCCTTGCGGTCGTGTCAAGCGTTTCCTGAAGAACAACACCCAGAATAAGATGCGCGTTGGCGCCAAGGGTATGCTCGATCCCCTTCTTTCTCATTTATCTGTATTAACCATACATAGCTGCTGTCTACGTCACGGCCGTCCTTGAATACCTGACCGCTGAGGTCCTCGAACTTGCCGGAAACGCTGCCAAGGACCTGAAGGTCAAGCGTATCACCCCTCGTCACCTCCAACTCGCCATCCGTGGTGACGAAGAACTTGATACTCTGATCCGCGCCACCATTGCTTTCGGTGGTGTCCTTCCTCGCATCAACCGCGCTCTCCTCCTCAAGGTGGAGCAGAAGAAGGGCAAGAAGTCGGAGGCTTAGTTAGCCTCATTGTGGATACCCAACGTGCATGGTGTTGACGGGGAATGAGTCGGATGATGCTTCTGTCCGCTGTTTGACCGACCCCACATATTCGACTCCTATCATGACGCAGTTTGTCGTTTTCAGTCTTTATTGATTTTCTGGTAGTTATCGTGTTCTTTGAACTTCGATCAGGGCGCTGTAATGGATGGGAATATCCAGGTAGTGAGATGTCATGTCTTGTTGCTTTCTCTATTTATGATACTGTACGAGTAAGCTCTCCGTTCCCAATTCAATCGTTCCGGAGACATCTGCCAGTAGATGCTGTGCTTTTGTTAAGTAGAAATAATACGATGATATATGAACCACATCCTAACATGCCCATTTTCAGCATGGAGGAGACTCATACTAAAATTAACGTAAAATGGTTCCCCTTGCTTTTTACAACTGCTTTTGTGTAGCCCTATGGATATTGGTGATAATGTTTAACTTCTACTTACGGTGATTATGGAGAGTCCTGGGTGGTACTCAGATATATACATCTTTTCTGTTCAGGTACCAGGGAGTTGGTACATCTACTCAGTTTGTAGGGGACATACGAATAAGGGAGTCAACCAAAACAGAAATTATGTTAAGCACTCAGCTGCTAATGAAGCCGATATACAAAGATAAAACTATGGACTCTCTCATCCTCGTCCTACGTTTGAATTTCCCAGTTCAGATCAACACCCTTTGTCCTACTTGTCCTCGCCAGCAAGGTTCAACTGAAAATTACATAGTGTCACATTCGACAACCAGATTCTTGTTCTCGAAGGCGTAGAGGACAAATATGGTAAGCGCAAGTCGTGTCGCTTTCACGTAGGAATATGTACATTGACGTGGCGTAGACTAATTCCGATTCAGTTATTGCTTATTTTCCTCACGAGCGAGACTACTTTGCACCCATGATGTATTTCAAAGTCATAAAATAGATTATCCTCGTTGCTATGATTATAATAGGAATCTATTCAAGGGCCGAAATACACCTCAGCGGATGGAGAAAGCATGCAAACGTTGGTATATATCGCGCATTTTCACCATATATGTAGCTCCTTGCTTATGCACATTTTGGATACTCTATATTTTCCTTCTTTCGCCTTGGTAAATCAGATAACCAGGACATATTAAGTTTCCGTAAATAGTTGAAGAGAATCATGTTATACAGGTACCGAACTAGTTTGAGATATAACGCGCAATATTGCTCTTTAACTGTATTGTATTTCAGATATATTCTATTCTGTTATGTAATAGTCTTGTTCCTTCTCTTAATTTTTTCTATATAATACATGTAAAGTCCTTTTAGACATCGATGAGTGCGGATGGTAGAAGTCAATTTCGATATCTACTATAATCCGTTGTTCATTTCGAGTTAGTAAGAGTTCAACATCTCTCTGCGCTCAATATATCAAGGCTACAGCTGGCAGCTAATGACTACTGAGATTCTGAGCAAGTAATATAGAAAGAATATATAGCTTGGTAGGATGGTATATCACATAGTCTACTGTGCGAAGCGTACATAAGACAGCTGCGTAAAAAGGTCCGCCATTACGCCTTGGAACCAACATATTTAAATACAAACTATAGAACCAAGGGGCATCCATTGACTTTCAGATCGATATCCCAAATCACCATTATCCATATGCTAATTCCGTGCCAACTGACCTCCAGTCGTGATCCAGCACATATTCAAACCGAGCATAACACGAGACAGGCGGTTCTGGTTCAAAGTCTCAATTTAGTCCGAGGACGAGTGCTTTACTCCTTCATCCTCTGCTTTGGACATAACAGCTTGCTGCTCGGTATCCGAATTCGACTCGCCGATAACCATTTTGGACAAGGAGCGGGCCACACGGGGGGGATCGAAGATGTTCTTCGAGCGCATAAAGATTTCGTTGATCTCTTCCAGCGTGCGACCTTTGGTTTCGGGGAAGAAGAAATACACAGTCGGCACAATTGCGGCATTCGTAGCGGCAAAGACGATGTAGTATTTATAATCCAGCGTATTGAAGCCTACCGGCGTGATTTGGGCAAGTAGGAAGTTGAAAGCCCACACAGTCGCAGTTGACACCGCACTAACTGCCGCGCGGATTTGCAGCGGAGCCATCTCCGTTGCATAGAGGAAGGTAAGACCCGAGTAGCCGACAGTGAAAGTAAACTGGAAAACGAATAGCGCAACCACCGCGATAGCTAAGGCGGCCGTGTTGTTCGTGGCGGATGTTGTGCCGGCGAGGATGGCCATACAGCCGCACATAACCGCAGCACTCCATAACATTAGGATTCGGCGCCCGAGCGAGTCGATAGTATAGAAGGCTAAAGATCCGCCAAATAATTGCGTCATAGCCATACAGGCGGCCAGAACACGAGAGATAATAGGGCTAAGACCTAGATATTGCTGGAAGATAGTAGTAGCGTAGTAGGTAATCGCGTTAACGCCACACATCTGCTGGAACATCTGACCACTAGCAGCAAGAATAGACCGATGGAAGAGTCGCGGTTTGCCCATTGTTAGCATATCCGTCCACGATCCTGAGCTAGCCACGGCAAGCGATGCTTCGATTGAACGAACTTCGTTGTTAATAAGATCGCTGTCGGGGTAGCTATCTAATATAGCTGCTAAGACTTCACGAGCCTCGTCCTGGCGACCCTTTTTAATTAGCCAACGGGGGGATTCAGGGAATATTGTGATAAAAAACATCGTCATAAGCGATAGGACGATCTGGAACGCAAACGGGAACCGCCATGACACCGAGTTCCCGTCAGTAAAGTAGAATCCAAAGTCGACCCATAGGGCGAGAGCAACGCCACCGCCAATAAATATACCATCAGTAGCGACGTGGGCTCCCCGCTTATTCGCTTTAGCAATTTCCGATTGCCATACAGGCACTGTAGCCACATAGCCACCCGTACCCAAGCCCAGAATCAATCTCGCAACGATAAACTGGGGGAAGTGGAAAGATGTGGCCATAAGGATAGCACCGATGATAGAAACGCCATGAGTGATAAAAATAACTTTCCGACGGCCCCAGAGATCACCCAGATAGATACAGGCCAAGGAGCCGAAAATACCTCCGACAGTATAAAGTGCAATAACGGTTCCTAGAAGATTTCGCTGCTATTAGATGGGTGTCTCAAGCACTGCTTAAACGACTTACTAACCTTGAATCTGAGAGTTGAAATGCTGTTCCGCGCCGGTAGTGTTAATTGTATCCATTTGCGGAAAGGCACTGTTAAAAGACTCGAGGGTCAATAGACCACCGGCTACAGACATGTTGTAACCATAGCAAAGGAAGGCTGGACACACAACCAGCCAGATGACAGCACTGCTGAGGCTGGAGCCCCGAAGGCCAAGATACGGCTTCATTGTGAAGGGAAAGTCGTATCGGGAGCAAGCAGACCGATTGCGACAAGAATTGGGATCAAATAGTTGGACTTAATTGGGATGAATCAATTGATACCAGCAACTCCAAAGTGATCCCGCTCTTGATGGACCCGCCGTTAGACATAAGTCCATTGATGGGAGATAGTTTATATAGAGTTGACATCACCGGCCACCGCCGGCTGCCGCTGCTCAACGAGGCGTATACTCTTGCCAAGCTGGGAAAAATCCAGATAGACAGGCCACAATGGCACTAGGTAGCGACAAGAGAAGTAGCGCGCATGACGGACGCTTGGGATTGTAGATAGCGTAACCACTTCTGGAGTAGTGAAAGCCATGACTCGACCTTGAGAGTCAGTGCACTGGTCTTACAGGTTTCAGCTCTTTCACTAGCCCCGCATTTCATCTTCGTCCCAAAGTCGAGACTCGAGGATCCGACACAGGAGAGGCGGAGGCGGCCTGTTGGTCTTGGTTTCATGGCAATGGCCGCAAATAATCCTTATAATTGACTGAAGGCGCGGCTTGAAGCTAGTTTATCGAACGCTCAAGGGTTATTGGAAGATCTGCTGGTGGTGGGTTCTTGGCTTTTCTAACAGGGTTGTTGAGATTGCTCAGAAAGCTGGGGAAACGACGCGCAGTTCCGGGGAAAACACATGGCCTTGATTCATTATCCCTTGGCATCCCCAGGACCAGATGTTTGTGTAGTATTCTTCCCATGGCGGGGTTGGGAAGGGGTGGCGTCTCGGGGAGGAGGGAGGACTGGGGGACGAGAGTGAGAGATCCTGGAGATGTATCGTAGATGAGCTTGGCGGTCTTTGACTAAGCAGGACGATGGCTCTGGTTGGATCTTGGCTTGGCTTGGCGCGTCTAGATTTCTCAATGCCTTTCTTGGCATTTCGGTAATTAATTTGCCAAGAATCCTCAACGGGACTAGTTCCATGGAAAGTCAATCACCCTCAGGACTGGTTTAAGGTATTTCTTCCTCCTAGTCGTTTTGAGAATCCTCGACTTTTCAGCTAATGTATGGAAAAAAGAGTAAAAAAAGAGACTTGTGCTGACTACTAAGAATAACTCGTAACTGGAGACATGATGTTGGATACGGATTTCTAGACTTGACGTACTGTTTGCCCCAGCAGGCTATTCCCAAGACATGGCCGCAAGCACAAGAATTCTGGGCACCAACTTCCGTTGTGACTTTGGATAATATACGCGCTTGGCGTCGGCCGTCCCCTGTATCCCCGCAATGGAGATCGCCGTGAGCATGGGCAAATTCGTCTTCTCCTTCATGTCGGTGTTGATGTACTTGCTATCCTGCTTGTTCTGCATCGCCAGTGCCCGTATGAACGGCTCTCAACGATATCAAATTTCGAGCTATCCCTTGTGGCAGCTGCTCCCGAGCCCTCAAGGCGTACCAAGATGGCCGAGAACAGTTACAGGCATATCCAACAGAATAACTCATTAGCTCGTAGGAAGCGGAACAGCAAGTCTTGAAAGATCTATGTAATATACATACACAGATCGCATCCCATGGCTTAATTAGAGACCGGAAAGCTCAATATAGGGACTTCTGAAGTGGCAACTTAGGAGATAATACGAGTCAACAGGGAATTCTGCGCCAATACCGCTTGACTCAAAAACCCGAAAGTAGACCGAAGACCGGACACTGTGCCACAGCAAAAGCCAATACGAGGCCAAAGAATGACGTTAAATTTAGTTATACCTGCACCCTTTTCTTGCCATTTATATCTGAGGAGGGCAAAACAGAGACAGTTATCTATCTAGATAAGCTAGTCCGGAGACAACGGTTTGTCTTGAAGATCAGTGGAGTATCCCTGCACCCACAGTTCAGTCTCGACTTCCGAATAAGTGTCCTTGTCAAAATGTGAGGTGCTCTGGCGTTAAATAAACAAATTTTCAACATGACCTGAAGTATATTACGTATTTGAGCGCCATACAAATAGGACCCATTACGTAGGTAGTTGGCGTTGTGTCGTATAGTGGGAGGGAACAGGCGTAGCAAAGCGTGGTTGATTCTAAAGAACTGAAAATATCATGTTTTCTGTAATAAGGCTTGTTATTTGATGGCTGTTTTCAGATGCGAAGGAAATATTCCCGATAGACTCGACTACTGTGTTTTGTGTAGGAGACAAGTTGGCTTTTAGTCTCCCTGGCCCGGGTTGGCCATTGCAAAATCACTATTCTACGAGCAAAAGGTTGTTGCGAGTTTAGTGAACTCAAGTTGATATAGGCCAGTCAAAATTTCAGCTTTGTTAATCATCTCATTACCTTACTGCCAGATTATCTACAAAAAGGATAGTATAGGAGCGTCACGAGCGCTGCCCAGATTCAGGCTGCACGCTCTGCGGATTATGAAACACATCATTAGGATCAATCTCTGACTTGGTCTTCTCCAATCTCGCCAGATTAGATCCCCAGTAAGCCTTTTGTGCATCCGTAAGTCGAGGATCAACATAACCGGGATAAGCCCCGAAATCAACTCCAGGGTAGGGTTTTGTCAGAAGTTCATTTATACCGTCTAAAAATCCGTACGTGGTCTTTGAAACCGGACCGACGCTCGTCGCATACGATTGCATCCAGAAGAGGACATCTCGATGTACATAGGCCGTGGCATCAGATGGGATGTCGTTGGTAGCGCCACCAGCCAGGTCAAATATCACAAACCATAGGAGACTACCTTGGCTGTTTGTGTCCACGTAATGGAAAAGATCATCAATGGTAGCATTTGGAATTAGTCTCTCTTCATTGAAGGAGAGCGACCTGGAGTAGAATGATGTGGGTACACCACCGCCGAGATCCAAGATCAAATCTTCGCTCCAACTCCCTACAAGACCTAACCAATCCCGGAATACAACCACGTTCGAGTTCGCATATCCTGGGAATTTGTCTTCGAAGCCAAGGGAATCATACTCCGCTTTGGTGCCGAAAAAGGTCCCGGAGATAACCACACTCCCAGGTAAGATGGTGAAAATACTTGCAAACTTCCGCGTCAGACGCGAATCGGAGATGAATGACTGCCATTTTTTAAAGAGATTCGCCCGTGTACTCGTATTTCCAAAGGCAAAGGTATAGGAATATTGCACGGCCATAGTTTCCTCCTTCTCGGTGCGGACCGTGAACTCAGTCACGATGCCAAACCCTGCCGCAGCGCCCTTGATAGCGAAAAGCAGATCCCGATTCTGAGTCTCAGATGCTCGGATAATGCTCGAGTTTGCAAGAACGACTTCCACCTCTAGTATGTGGTCAAGAGCCATGCCAAATTGGCGGGACGTGGGCCCTAGTCCTCCGATAGTCGCGTGGCCGCCGAGTCCAACCTGGGGGCATGTTCCGTGAGAAATAGCCCTTCCGTTAGAACTGTGAAGATATTTATCGACGTCGGAAAGCAGGACTCCACCACCAAATGTCGCATGGAACGTAGCATCGTCCATGGAGGTTTGTTTCATGTTCTTCAAGTCCACGACAATTTCACCGTCCGTTCCACCGAGGCCTAATTATTGTTCATTAGCACATTAATATAGACGATGCACAAAAGTGCATACCGTAATTCCCATAGCTATGTCCCCCGCACTTGGATTGCACTTTATAACCTCGTTCAGCGGCGCATTTCACTACTGCTGCCACTTGATCTGACGACTTGGGGAATGTCACCGCAGCAGGGGTAATGGGGATGTTGAGATTATAGGCCTTCACAGCCACCGCTTGGTAGAAAGGTTCCCCCTGAAACGCGACGAGCGCAATATTTCCACCCACAGCAGCAAGAAGGCAGTTGCGTAAACCATCACCAAAGCCATTGTCAACAGGACTGGCAGCCCCGGCAAGCACAGCATGCACACCCACAACAGAGATGACAGAAACACGCATTATCAAGAGGGGACAATAGCAAGGTAGGATTCTTGATAGTCCCTACATATCGGCGGACCACAGAACTAAATACCCAAATGCTTAGCGTCAAATTGCAACCCTTTAAAGTGAAGTGTTTGGTTACCCATATTAATTAAGCTTAAGGTTTAAGTTCTCTTGGTGACTGACAATTCATATTGGACTGTGAGTATGATCAATCATAGGCCGGGATGGCTGAAGACAAAGTATCCGAATGGAAGGCCATCCCCGCGCCATTTAGCCCGGCCAACAACGGTCGATATCACTAAATCAGGCCTTTGATCTAGTGTCATTGCTTTTGGTGGCAGTAGGTGTGTAATTGGCTTTGGCTTGTCCTCGTGCGAGAGTCTTGCACTACCTTGGAAGTAACCTAGTCGTCTGTTGAGGGACGAGCATAATTTGAGAAATAGATTCCAATTGGAGTAAGTATTGAATCAAGGACCGACAGACCAATCATGGCCGTACAAATAGTTGCTATTGGTGATGTTTTTCGAGGAAGAACGAAATCGATTGCATCCTATTCTGCCGGCAATATAGGGGCGGTGTGCCTTCCCCGACCTCGCCCGAGACTCACCGCCATCTATGTTACTTTCTCTCTTTTGGTTAGGTGGCAGCCTTTTTTGCTTTTATATACTTGTTTATTTCTAGATCGCATTGCTTATTCTTCATAGTACCGTGTTTTCGTCATTAAGCTTGGCTCCTGTCTTGTTTTCTCATTCGTTTTAGACTGGTTGCCAATCCATCTAACTCCCGCCGGTGCACGGGTCCTAGGTATTCTTCACCGCGTCGATTGCGTTTGGATGCCTCCAAGGTCCTCTGCAGCTCTCCGCTTGTGGAACACCAGGGGTTCCTTGAAATATCGTTCGTTATTGCCCTCGAGCTTTTATGCAGGTCTCATCTCTCCTTTCCCTGCTTCGCCGAGGTCCTTTTTGTTTTCCAACCATTTGCCATCGTTATCAGCCTCCTGCCGCTCCGTCTTCCAGTCTCAACGGATTTCATTCTCTACAACGATACGCGCCATGGGGGAAGTTGAACGGGTTACCGAGTGCTTAGAAAAGCCAGAGCTTGATGATCGCTCTTATCGTGTGATTCGCCTGCCCAACAAGTTTGAAGCGCTGCTTGTTCATGATCCAAACACTGATAAGGCGAGCGCATCGGTTAACGTGAAAGTTGGGAACTTTTTGGATGATGATGATATGCCAGGAATGGCTCATGCTGTAGAGCATTTGCTTTTTATGGGAACTCATAAGGTAAGTTGACCGGCTCGTGGCCCTATCTCTTATACCACAGAAGATTAACTGTCCTCTACAGTATCCAGAAGAAAATGCATATAGCCAGTATCTTGCAACACACTCCGGAGGATCGAATGCTTATACGAGTGCGACAGAGACTAATTACTTCTTCGACGTGGCCGCTACCCACCGATCGAATGACCAGCCTGATGGCAATGTCACGTCGAATGGGGTTCCTTCGGAAAAGCCAGAATCTCCTCTCTATGGCGCTCTAGATCGCTTTTCGTCCTTTTTCGTGTCACCGCTTTTCTTGGAATCGACATTGGATCGCGAACTGAGAGCCGTAGATTCAGAGAACAAGAAGAACCTTCAGAGTGACGCGTGGCGCATGATACAACTGAACAAATCTCTATCAAACCCTGCCCATCCTTATCATCACTTTTCTACTGGTAATCTGCAGACTTTGAAGATAGAACCGGAGAAGCGTGGCGTGGATGTACGCAGTGAATTCATCAAATTCTATGAAAAGCACTATTCTGCAAATAGAATGAAGCTGGTTGTTCTTGGCCGCGATTCTCTGGATGAAATGGAGCAATGGACTAGTGAGTTGTTTAGTGATGTGAAGAATAAGGATCTACAGCCAAATAGGTGGGATGATGTTCAACCGTTTTCCGCGGCCGATATGGGTACTCAGGTTTTTGCAAAGCCAGTGATGGACTCGCGCTCTATAGATATCTTCTTCCCGTTCATGGATGAGGAAGATCTGTACGCTTCCCAGCCAAGTCGATATATTAGCCACCTAATTGGCCATGAGGGACCTGGTAGTATTCTGGCCTATATTAAAGCGAAAGGTTGGGCAAATGGTCTGTCCGCTGGCACAATGCCCGTCTGTGCCGGATCCTCGTTCTTTACCATCTCTATTCGTCTAACAAAAGAGGGCTTACAGCGGTACCGTGAAGTCATGAAGACTATTTTCCAGTACATCGCGATGATCAAAGAGAGCGAGCCGGAGCAGTGGATCTTCGATGAAATGAAGGCAGTGGCGAATGTTGACTTCCGATATCAACAAAAGTCTCCCGCTGCTCGGTTTGCTAGTCGCCTAAGCAGCATCATGCAGAAGCCGCTCCCTAGGGAGTGGCTACTCAGTCATTCGCTCATCCGAGACTTTGAACCGGAATTAATTAAGAAGGCGCTGTCATATCTCCGGGCGGATAACTTTAGGATAATGATTGTATCTCAGGAGTACCCTGGCGATTGGGATTCCAACGAGAAGTGGTATGGGACTCAGTACAAAGCTGAAAAAATCCCTCAAGACTTTATGGCAGACATTCACGAGGCATCAGTTTCTACTCGTGAAAACAGACCCGCGAGCTTGCATCTTCCCCACAAGAATGAGTTTATCCCAACCAGGCTCTCAGTAGAGAGAAAAGAAGTCTCTGAACCGGCTAAGACACCGAAGCTTATTCGCCATGATGACAATGCTCGTGTTTGGTTCAAGAAGGACGACAGATTCTGGGTCCCCAAGGCGACACTTCACGCCACGCTCAGAAACCCAATGGTATGGACCACACCGGCGAACTACCTCAAAGCGAAAATCTACTGTGATCTTGTGAAGGATGCGCTGGTTGAATATTCGTACGATGCTGAGATTGCAGGCTTGGAATATCACCTCTATGCTGGAATGTTGGGATTAGAAATTGCAGTTGGTGGCTACAATGACAAAATGGCTGCTCTTTTGGAGAAAGTGACGACCAGTATGCGTGAGCTGGTGGTCAACCCTGATCGGTTCCATATCATAAAGGAGCGTCTGTATCGGGCGTATCGAAACGCGGAGTACCAGCATCCATATTCTCAGATTATGGAATATACTAGGCATCTTACGATGGAAAAGACATGGATCAGCGAGCAGTTCCTTGCGGAACTAGATCATATTCAACCCGAGGATATTTCGACATTCTTCCCCCAGCTTTTGCAACAGAACCATATCGAACTGCTAGCGCATGGCAACCTCTACAAGGAGGACGTGCTTAAGATGACTGATTGTATTGAGAAAAACCTCCAGCGTCGCCCTCTGCCGAAGGCCCAGTGGCTAGTGAGACGGAATCTAGTCCTTCCTCCGGGAAGTAACTATATTTACGAACGCCAGCTCAAAGACCCCGCCAATGTCAACCACTGTATCGAATATTACCTGTTGATTGGAATGGTTCCAGATGACGCTCTCCGAGCTAAGCTCCTCCTGTTTGCCCAGATGACCGATGAACCTGCATTTGACCAGCTACGAACAAAGGAACAGCTTGGATACGTTGTCTGGAGTGGAGCACGTTATTCCGTTACAACTATGGGCTATCGAGTTATTGTACAAAGCGACCGGGATGCCAAGTACTTGGACTCGCGGATTGACTCCTTCCTCACCAAGTTTGGGCAGACCCTGGAAGAAATGGGAGAGAAGGAGTTTGAGGGGCATAAACAGAGCGTTATCAACAAGAGGCTGGAGCAGGTGAAGAATTTGATGTCAGAGACTGCCCGCTTTTGGATGCATGTGTCCTCCGAATATTATGATTTTATTCAGCATGAAAATGATGCCACCGTCCTCCAGAAAGTAACCAAGTCGGACATGGTAGATTTCTACAAGCAGTTCATTGATCCATCTTCTCCCACCCGGGCTAAACTGTCCATCTACTTGACTGCACAAGGTGGGGCCCATGTGAATGCTGCTCCCTCACCAGAACAGAAAACCCAAGTCATTTCTACACTTTCCAAGCTGGTTAATGATGCTGGGTTGAAAGTGGATTCCGCACGTCTTAGCTCTGCATTTGAGAATGTCGATCTGGACGACAAGGAACACATTCAGTCCACGCTCAAGGCATTTGTCGGCTCTGCACACCTCCCTGAAGACCAAAAACAGTCAGTTCTTGAAGGTGTGGAGCAGAAACTTGGTCTACAACTGCAGGAAATCGGAGTCGGCAAGGAACCTAATGGGACCGCTGAGACAGGCCCTGTAAGCAATGGTGTCCAGCAAGCCCAACCGACATACATCAGCAGTGTCTCTGATTTCAAGGCAAACATTGCACTTACAGCTGGACCAAATCCATCCACAGATCTCAGCGAGTTTGAAGATTTTGAGGCCAAGCTCTAACCACATTGGATTCATAATGAACGGCTAATAGTGAGTGATATGCTTGGTTACACGTAACGCATGGTGTTGAGGAGTGCCTAGAAGGCTAGTAACGAGTTAGAAATATGACACTGAATAAACAGGACTAGAAATTCAATCTGATAGAATCATTATTGAGTGTTTTACGGTTTCTTTATTCCCTTCAACTACCTACCTTTCACTTAATATTTACCTTCCTAAAGTAGAAGGCGGTGAACACCATCCCTCCCACCACCCGCCTTATTAGGCGTTTCCCAAATGAGAAGGCGGTCCGGTCCATAAGTGAAATGACTCTCCGGCGCAACCAGCGATGGATAATAACAATAACCTTCCTAAGCGTTTCAACACCCCTCATTCCTCTTCCCGTGGTCGTTCCTCAAACGAGTCCAACGAACCTGAAACTGGTCCTGTTGTGTTGCAGCTCACCGGCGACAATCGTACCACAATGTCCACCGTAACAGCTACGGCTATGAAGAGCTCTTGCCCGTAATGCCTTCCTTTCCTTCTCCAGATATCATTCAATGACTCCTTCTATCTTTGAACCAGCAACATCTTTGTATGATCTATGTACTAATTATTGAATATAGCCCTATCCTGCCTAAAAATTTTTCTTCCCACCAGCCAGAGACCATCCGCCTGTACCCTCTCTCCAATTATACTTTCGGCACTAAGGAAACTCAGCCGGAGGAAGACCCGTCTGTCCTGGCACGCTTGAAGCGTCTGGAAGAGCATTATGAGAAGTATGGGATGAGACGGACTTGTGAGGGAGTCTTGGTTTGCCATGAACATAACCATCCACATGTCTTGATGTTGCAGATTGCGAATGCTTTCTTCAAGCTGTACGTATGCCTCGCATCTTACATGGAAAAGCAACTGGACTAATGAAAACAAATGAAACAGACCAGGCGATTACCTGAACTACGAAGATGAAGAAATTGACGGTTTCAAGAAGCGCCTGAACGAACGTCTCGCTCCGGTCGGCTCCCAATTTTCCGGCGAAGGTGTCAACGAGGCCTGGGAGATTGGCGATACTCTTGCGCAGTGGTGGCGTCCGAATTTCGAAACTTTCATGTACCCTTTCCTCCCTGGACATGTAACTCGTCCTAAGGAGTGCAAGAAGTTGTATTTCATTCAGCTGCCTAAGAAGAGTAAGTCTTCTCTACCTGACAAACCGAAATTGATCTAATCATGATATGTAGAGGTCCTCTCCGTCCCCAAGAACATGAAACTCCTCGCTGTTCCTCTCTTTGAACTTTACGATAATACCGCTCGCTACGGCCCCCAGCTCTCCGCTATTCCGCACCTGCTCTCCAGATACAACTTCGAGTTCGTGGATGAGAATGATAATGTAGTTGCCGTTACCCCTGGAACACCTTTGACCGAAGATCAAATCCCCAAGTCCAAAGTGCTAGCCGGAAACGGAGCTGAGGGGCAGGATACTGGGATGACTGGATATGGTGAGGGGGAGAATGAAGGACAGAATGAGCAATCGTGATCTCTTGCGGAACTCGACCGGTTTTCAACTTTCATGTCTAGGTACGTTCTATGATTTCTTGAATCATTACTTGTCCGTGTCAGTACTGACTGATTGCCCACAGCATGAACCCCTTTCCACATTTTCCTTCTTTTGGTTTTTTACTAGGAGACATTGGTATCTACTATGGACGAGGCGTTCTGGAGCAAAATTACTCCCTGCATTGATTTTGATGCATTAATTGAAGCAAGCATCAAACGGAAGAAGCGTTGTCTTTTAGATATCCTACCGGTGCGTAGCAACTATCAAGAATATTATCCTGACTCCTAGAACTCCCCAGCCATGGGACAGGGTTCAGATCATTGGAACCTAGAAATAGTCGTCATTTATATTATTCATATATGGAACGAGAAATCTGGGTGCGATCAAGCCGTGCAGTCAATGATGCCTATTAGGTAGAGACCCGTACTCCGCCAGTATGTATGTACAGTACATCGCGTCTATTACTGGAACTGATTTTACTACGTACGAGTCTTGGTTAAAACAGAGTATCATTAACGGCTTCGTTACCTACAGCTATTTCACGATTCCTAAAAACACAAGACGAAAACAAAAACAACAAGAAAAAGAAGTAAGTGCAAACCATCCATATTTCTGGAAGCCAACTAGAACCGCTATCAGTCACACTTCCTCCTACTAGACCTGGTGCTCTACCTGAATCACATTCTCGGCGTCCAGAATACTGAAGTTACTGCACAACGGGACTCATCATTTCAGGAGTCATGGTGTACACCTCTTCACGTAGCACGGCCTGCCATTGACCAGAGTCTCCCGAGAGCTTGAGAAGCGCAGGCCACAGTGACAATCCCACATTTCCTTCTCCGTCCTCCCCAACAGAGAACATGCTAGAGGGGTCATATTCTGTTCCAGTGGAACTCGCTTGAAAACGGTACTGGCCCTTTTGCACACATACGGCTCGCTTGATCCCGACACATTCGAACAGAATATCGTGGAGCTCCTTCATTCTAGTACCTTGGTCAGTAGTGGAGTATTTGGCGAATCGAGCTTCCATATCAGTCACGATTGGAATGAGGGTCATTTGTCGGGCGTCTGTCTCTGGTGCTGCCGCGTATTTGCTAAGGGCAAGAACAGTTGCAAGTCTCCAATGCTGGAGAGTGTTTTCAGAGCCTAGGAATGGTTAGGAAGAGAAGGTAAGAAGTTCAATTGGAAGGAATGTAGTCCTACAAGATGCATCAACATATTTCTCAAGAACTCCGAGCTGTTCGGCGTGGCGCGCATGGATGCCGTAGAAGGCTTGTCCAAATATATTGTTATTGATGAATCTTGCAACGGTTGCTTTGATCCAAATACGGAAGTGCCTCGCAGTGGAAGGGTAGCCACGAGGCAGTACTGCACCAAGCTCAGCAAGCTCCTCAGTGTCTTCAAAATGTGTCTCAACCCAGTCCCACAATTTTTCCGAGCGTCCAGACAAAAGGTCACTGAAGTGCTCGTCATCGTAGTACTTTGTTGGGACTGTGAGACTTTTGATTTCGCTGCAAAGCTCCTCGATTTCCTTTTGATGCAGCTCACTGTCTTTGTCTGCATCTTCACGAGCCTGAAGCAACAAGTCCTGTTGTTTACCAACTTTCTCAGAAAGCTCGGCGTTCTGCTGATGCAGTTTGTCAATCTCGGTTACTAGAGCTTCTTTTTCCTTGAATGAAGTTAGTAACCCAAGTTAACAATTGCTCTTGCAGATTACTACTAACTTTGGTCATATCGTCGATCCGATCACACAAAGCAGTTTCCAGCATAAAGTGATGGCAAACCTCGGATCTCATGCACTTATTCTCCTATACCATGGTGAGAGATGGTAAGCGAAAGCTCCTTGGACAAGGCCACTAACCATAATAATATCAGCAATCTTATGACGCTGAGTCACGGACTGCTGCTCGGACTTAGATTTATCTTCAGATAATTAGAATATGTTAGCCAATATGTAAAAGCAGTAGTGTTTGTGGTTGAAAACTTGCCTCCAAAGGGAACCCAAGGCTTTTTCGCCCAAGACTTCTGAAAGTTAAACATGTTGCTTAACAAAGTAAATCAGGTTAAGAGAAGCTTTAAGAATGAAAAGGTTAATAACAAGTAACTAAAACGAAATGTAGATGTAAGTGTTGCGGCTAAAATGAAAGGATAGGCGTAATGCAGGGGATGCTGGATAGACGAAAATCAACAAAACCACATCGTGGGAAATTGTAAACCAAAGATTCGTGGGACCGGTATTTGGTTAGGGCAGGTGCTTGATTATGTTGTCGATTATGTCGTCGCCGAGACGATATTCTGTTACCGTTGCGCGAGGAAGATAGAGGGAGCACATAACTTTCCTAGATCGCAACGGCTTTCAGTGCATTTCGACAGAACCCACATCTCATTCCTACTGCACATCTTTGAACTTTCAGCGAAAAGGCGAATATAGGACGAGGTCCTTCCATTATCATGGAGTTGGATTTTGGGACTACCATCAGCAGGTATATAAAGATAGTCGCCTTGGTTGGTTGTCTTTCCCAACAAGTGCATATTTTGGTATTGTGCGGCAGCTTGAAGCATTTGAAGATATCAAGGGACTATCAACATGGCCAGCCGGAGGCAATCGTACGTTATTCCAGATGATGCAGTATGAAGATGCGGCTGACGCTTTCATAGGAACCTCGGCGAAGGTTCTGTCTGTTATAGCATTCGAAGATAAAAAGATCCGTTGGAGATACGGAGATACCAAGCTGGATTGCTCGGCAAGGGTTCCCTGGACATGAGAGTCCTGTTGGATGGAAGCTAAAAGACAGAATAATGATACTTTCCAAGACTTGAAGTTGCTTTTGAGTGACCACCAGCAGGATACAGTCGAAGTAGCAGGAGAGTACCCGAGACGCTTGTCCAGCACATTCATAAAGCGTTGCAGCGACTCTTTGGCATCGCTTCTGTGGATATGAACATTGAATTCATTCTTACAATGATAGCTGTGTGGCCGGACTAGGCCAAGGATGCGACTGAAAGCTGCTTGTAAGTGCAAGCTCATATCCTTGCTCGCAATGTGTCCCTCGTTTCTGAGCCAGGGGATACGGTCCTTTATGCACTGCAGTCCATTTTGGTAAATTTCGTTACTGCAAGCTTGGAAATGCACTCACATGGGAATATCTGTCTGATCTTCCGTAGGATGAGATGCCAAGTTATCGTATGCGATCCTGATGTGGGACTGCGCTATGCCGTCAGCTTATGCTGGAAAATGGAAAAATATTAAGAAAGGAAGTATTTACTATCGTGGCATATCAGAACAGTTTCGATTGTTTCCCGTCCTTCGGAAGTTAAGCAGAAAATTGGACATGTCTAATATAAACCAGGTAAGCGCTTTCGGACTGATAATCTTGGATCACAGATTTAAAGAGTTTCTCCGAAACGGAATGACGCGGTCATATTGGCAAGATCGTGTGAAGCCGAGCTTTGCTGATGGATTGACCGACGACTTTGGAGCCCTTGACTGCTTTATCCGCATTCCTGGAGCCCAAGAAGACTCTAGCATTCCAATTGGATATACCGGTAGGCATTTCGTCCTTACTGGATATGTGTAGCTTCACGTCCTTTGATATTTATGAAGCTACAGTCTTGAAATTGGACAATCTTGAGCCTGTTGTCACGACACTAAGTGTCTGGTTCCCACATTCCAGTCTTCGGAGCTCCACGAAAATCCCCAATCGAAGTTTACTTCATCTGCTGTCACAACATGACACGTATTTGCTGCTTAAGGCATCGTGAGTATTTTGCAGCCTCGAAGCAAAACTTACCGAGCTTTGTCGGTTATGTTTTGAAAGTCTCACAATTCCAAAGGAGTTGACTACTACAGAATGGAACTCAGTTTGGTTTAGATTCCAAAGTCGGCCAGCCACCCTCGCCTTTAATTTGGACATCAATAGCATCTTGTCCGGTAGATCCAGTGGAATTGTTAGTGGAAGCATATATACTATTGCTTAAATTCACCTTTTGGAGGGTGTGACGGGATTGCTATACCAAGTTATGCTATGGACCTGTTAGACTTGTTAACCCTAACTTCCCAATTACCTGAACTGTCAATATATACACTTAAAATAGCAGTAGAATAAGCAGTAGGATATATTTTATTACTAATAGTTTCCCAATTAATCTATGCCTTTATATAAAACTACATAATTCACTTACTGCCTTCTAACTCCCTCGATACTATAGAGCTGCTTCATTAGGCCTAGGTAGCATATTGTCTTACATTAACTATACTAAACAGATATATTAAATAACCAATCATGAGCCTGTCTAATATCACTTATATGCACGATTCACAACAATATTTACACAAGACCCCTCTTGAACACGAGAACCAAGCGCTAACAACAACCAACCAGAACACCACATGTACTCGGCCTAAAACTAAAGCTAACCACTAAAAATGCCTTCCTAGGTGCCATAAACATTGTAAACAGGGAAAGAATACCTGACGATCATTTCTATTTCAACGCCATTGCATCGGGAAATGCTACTGAATCAAGGATGTCCGAGCTGGTGAGGTTCTATTCTCATATAGATTTAATATAACTTGTAAATATGATTGGATCTACCCCGCAGCTTTCTGCCTGCGCGCTCCAGAGCGGTTTTATTCGGTGGTGATTTGAGGATTGATAGGTTGAGACAACAGACTACGACCAGGTATGCACAGGGGAAGGAAGGGGTAAGGAGGGTATATATAAGACAATATGTGCCACCTCAAAGATGGTGAGACTTGAATTCGATATTTCCTGGCAAGATATACATAAAATAACTATTGTTAGTGTCCACCATACCATGCGTCTCTTGGAGTATGCATGTGGCATTGCTGCCCTAGCCGCATTGGCTGCTGCCGCGCCTACGAGACATGTGCCTCGAGGTATGCAAGATGATGGCCTGAGGAAGGTCTGATGCTAACAACAGCAGACGTCTCCGCCGATGTCTTGCAGCAGTTGACATTGTTCGCGGAGTACTCAGCCGCATCATACTGCACGAACAACATCAACTCGACAGGGAACAAGTTGAGCTGTTCAGCAGGAAATTGTCCCATGGTTGAAGCTGCAACGACAAAGACACTATATGAGTTTGAAGAGTACGTTAGTAACATAAATATCCATCATAGCTAACAGCGCTTTACGCAGGGACTCAAAGTTCGGCGACGTCGCTGGATTCCTGGTAGAAGATTCTACAAACAAACTGCTCATCATGGCTTTCCGAGGTAGTCGCAGCCTTAGCACCTGGATTGCTAACCTGGACTTCGCCACCGAAGACATCGGCTCCATCTGCACTGGATGTGAAGCGCACGGCGGATTCTGGAAATCCTGGGAAGCCGTAGCGGATTCATTAGTAGCTCAGATTAAATCCGCCGTTGACGCGCATCCCCAATATACGCTCGTTTTCACCGGACACAGTTTTGGAGGTGCGATGGCTACGTTGGGGGCGACAGCTATGCGCAACGACGGTTATAAGATCGAACTCGTAAGACCGTCTTTCTCACTTATCGAGGGAGTAATGCTGACGCATCCAGTATACTTATGGCTCTCCTCGCTTGGGAAATAAGGCTCTGGCCGAGTATGTCACCTCCCAGGGTAGCCTGTATCGCACCACGCATACCGACGATATAGTCCCCAAGCTCCCCCCAATCGTTATCGGGTTTAGCCATCCGAGCCCGGAATACTGGATCACTAGCGGCGACGGAGTAGATATAGACACGTCGGACATCAAAGTTATCGAAGGGATAGACTCCAAGTCAGGAAATGCAGGGGCTTCGGGAGAAAGCACGTCGGCGCACGGGTGGTATATAGTAGACATTAGTGCATGCCAATGATGTCATAGCATGGTACCTGGAACGATTCATGTACATATCGTGAACTGATATCTGACAGTAACGTTGAACGTTTGAAGTATATATATCGAATAATGAAATGGTTGATAGTCACCTCATCGTGGAATCATCTGGTTCGAGGTATACTCCTGTCGATCAGGATGATCCACAGCCACAGGAAGGGAACGGACCTTGGCCAACAGTTCCCTGGGAAGAAATTCCTGAACCAGATTGTCGGTCGCGGTCATTGCGCAACTCTCCTGCCTACTTAGGCTCCCCTTCACGAGGTCTGGACAGGTTTTTCGACTACCTAGACGGGAAGACACAGCTTAACTGAGATTTTGACGGCGAAGTGCAACGCGTCATCACAGTACGAAGATCACATAACTTTAACAAAAGAACCAACGGAGACGAATACACCTTGAGAAATGCGGACTTGACAGATCCAGATCCTCGTGTCATTCCTTCGTGTTGTCGATATCCTTAAGTCGAGTACTGTTGACGGTGGAAATTAAGTCGCAGTACATAGGGCCCACCCTCGAATCGATAATGGTATTATTAAGCGGAGTCCAAAGCCCACGACGACGCGGTCGAGAAAAAGCGATCCTGTTAACAATCCTGCTGGTGTGTGGGATCTACTCAATATTCTTTGGGGAGGGAGAAGGAAGGAATGGACTGAACTTGGTAGAAAGTGAGACAAGAAGAAGGTCATGGCGGGAGTGGCGCTTGGCTAGTCTCGCTGCCAATTCCTCCCCAGACACCATTCCCCAGGACTTTGTCGTCGCTAGCACCAAAAATGACGATGTTTCCTGGTTGTTCAAATATTTTCCCGACTGGCATAAAAGTATTTATGTGGTCGATGACAAAAATGCCGACTTGACGGTGGAAATCAACAAGGGGAGGGAGTCGATGGTGTATTTGACGTGAGTTATATCTTCCCTGGCAGCCGTTTGTTGTGTGACTTTCTAACTCTTGTCAGATATATAATCGACAATTACCATCGTCTCCCTGACTTGATGCTCTTCATCCACTCCCAGCGTTTTCAATGGCACAACGACGACCCCTACTATGACGGCGTCCCCATGCTCCGACGATTCCAAACCGACTACCTCCGAGAACAAGGCTATGTCAATCTCCGTTGTTCGTGGGTACTGGGTTGCCCTTCCGAGATTAAACCGCATACGGATACCCATCGCGAAAACGTACACGCAGGGGAATACTTCAAAACGGGGTTCATGCAGCTGTTCCCAGAGGCGGAGGTGCCACAGGAGGTTGGAGTGTCGTGCTGTGCGCAGTTCGGTGTAACGAGATGGAATGTTCAGCAACGGCCGAGGAGTGATTATATACGATTTAGGAAATGGTTGGCTGAGACGGACTTGCCAGATGAGCTGAGTGGGAGGATTATGGAGTATTCATGGCATAGTATGTTACTTTGCAGGGTCACTGTGTTCTCTTAGTTACTGACATTGCCCAGTGATTTTTGGAAAACCGCCCGTCCACTGTCCCACAGCTGAAGAGTGTTACTGTAAAGTCTTTGGGCTTTGTGGGTTGTCGTGCCCCAATCAGTGGTCTTGTGATGATCGCTACGTTCTCCCTCCTTATTCGAATTTGCCAGAAGGATGGCCGTATATCGGCTGGCATGGACAGAAACAAGACCCCAGCCATGGTCTCCCTCAGGCTTGAGCTGTGTTGTTGCTAAAAAAACGAATTGCTGTTGGCATGTCATATCTATTTGGCAAACCTTGATGGGCTTGATTCCGTCCAATGCGCCAGAGGCTGAATACAAGCATGACAGATGGTATGCACCATCATTGGTTCCAAATCCAGTCCTCTGGAACAGACCCGGCCTGTCGACCTGTCCAACAGGTCTTCATCCATCCCACCACTCCGTCTCAGATTAATAAAACGATCGACTGGCCGATCGGAGTGGCTTGTATATTAACTACAGGGCTCGATGCCCCTTATATAACTGTGGATGCTCATTCCTTTGTTGGGTATGTCATATAATCGCGGAATTTTGGATATCCACGCGAGATGAACTCGCGGAGCTGGAAATGGAGTCATGGTTATTTATAGAGAAATATAGACACATATAGTATGGAATATTAGAATAACAAAGGATTATGAATTGTCAATATATAAAGTATTTGATCTGGGTGTCTTCAGTTAATTTGATATGGGAAAAGCCGAGGCAAAAAAGCTCTCCACATCAAATGTAGCCAAATGCGACTCGAACCAACTTCAACTCTCCCTGCTCTACTATACATACCTTCAACTATATCCTTCCTCCCCGAATACTAACTAATTGCTATCCCCGAATTTCTACACTCATACATACAACACCGGAATCACCTACAACCTCAACCCACCCCAATGCTAATCCTCGGCCTAACAGGCTCAATAGCCACCGGCAAATCCACCGTCTCCTCCCTCCTCCGCTCTCCACCTTACAATCTCCCCATAATCGACGCGGACATAGTTGCGCGCCAAGTAGTCGAGCCCGGAACGAAAGGCTATGACTCTATCGTGCAATACTTCGGACCCAGTACGCCCGATCTTCTCCTGGAGCCTGATGCCTCCGGTAAAAGGCTACTAAACAGACCGGCTCTAGGCCGGAGAGTCTTCGGTTCCACGGCTGAACGGCAACGCGATAGAAAGATCCTCAATTCGATTGTTCACCCTGCTGTTCGGTGGGAGATCTATAAGGCTCTCATGTATCATTATATTCGTGGAAATTGGGCGGTTGTACTGGATGTACCATTACTATTCGAAAGCGGGATGGATATTATCTGCGGGACTGTTATGGTCGTCGCGGTTAAGGATGAGAAAGTACAGATGGAGCGACTCCGCGCCAGAGATGCGCATTTATCTGCCGAGGATGCGGAGAATCGAGTTAAGAGTCAGGGAGATGTAAAGGGGAAGGTTGAGAAGGCTGAGTATCGGGGGACAGGGAATACCAGGGGAGTAGTGGTATGGAATGATGGGGATAGAGCGGATTTGGAGAATGAGGTTCGTGGTGCTATGGCCAAGGTTGCGGCTTCGAGTCCGCGCTGGTGGGCTTGGTTACTTCTTTTAGTCCCGCCTATAGGGGTTAGTGCTGCATTGTGGGATTTGATAGTTAATTTTTGGAGGAGGAAGAGTTGGGAGAAAATGGTTAGGGATGAAAGGGCGAAGTTGTGATTGATGAATTATTATATGTTATATGTTGTTAGAAACGCAGGGACCCGTTCTCCTTATGCAAGTTTATAGATCCGACTAATTGATACTGCATTAACGACTAAGCGAACTGTCACCAGATCACATTTTCAATTTCTGTCGAAGAGACCCGCACTAGGCCGTAGTGAATGAGACAAGATGATGCGATGGCCCCTCGTCCCCGTTCACTTGTTGTGTTGACGCCAGTGAGGGTTAGCTTCCCACGGAAACCAGACATTTTTGTTTCCTGTTTGTGACCTTCCTCTACCTTTTTTTTCATTCATTTTGCTTGCTCCATCTGGTCTTTACAGTCACATTTTAATCTCATTTCAGGTCATTGCTCACTGTTTCGATGTGGGCCTTGACTTGAATCCAATTATCCCGAGATCGTGCAGCTCATTGTTTTCTTAGTTTGAATTGCTCAAGTGACCCTCTCCTTTTTACCATCGCACTCATCGGCAGAAGCGTCGCAACATGGCTGATCGTTGGCGTAAGGACCATTGCATCGAGGGGCACGATGCGAACGGTCCTGTTTCTTGTCCTCAGGATGAAAAAGCCAATGCGACTTTCCCGGCCACTGAAGAATATCCCCAGCAGCGTGCTCTCTCCACCAGGTCCACACCCACCTCTACCTCTCGAGCCCAGGTGTTCTCTGCTCGGGACGTCGAGCGTCTGCGTATGTCAATGGAACTTGTGGTGGGTCAAGCTAGCGTTTCCGGCAACGGGCTGTTGGGACAATTCGTAAGTCACCTCTGAAGTCCAGTCGAAAACAACGCTAACGGAAGATAGCTTCCTCGTAACAACCCCCCCAAAAGATCTTTTAGCGCATTCAGCAAGAGGACCTTCAAGGTATTTTCGTGTTTAAGCTAGTTTTCACATCGACCGCTGACCACGAGCGACAGAAACTCACAGGAGAGAAGCCAATTTCAACCCAGACAGATTTCAACTCCATGGGAAGGACTGTTTTCCCCCGCTTCACCCCACGTCGTGAGTCTCGATCTGACTACTACTGTCCTAGGCCTAGTGATCGGTGCAAATTCTCGGACAGGCGCCGGGATTGGTACAGATCTAACGTCCGCTGCGGTGTAAAGTGGCTTGACGGCAGGCTGAAGAAACCGGAGTTGGACACAATTTTCGAACAGCCCGGGCTGGAGGAATAACTGACAGGATACACCACCTTTTGTACCAATTCACTAGGGTTGGCGTTATTGGAAGACAGGTATCTGTTGCAAAAAATGTCGTCGTTGGAGGGATAGGTGATTTAGTTCAATCAAATTAAGCAGATGTACCAATTTAGTAGCTCATCTACTTGTGCTTGCGTTTCTTATCACCTGGACCGGAACTTGAACGGCCTCCGGTTCCTGATATGGTTGTAAGGTTTCGTAGCTTAGGCTCCTTCTGTTTCGGCTTTTCCTTCTGAATCATGGCGTCAACCTCATTGGGATCAGCCAAGTCCGCCTCCGTATTCTAGACAAGGTTAGCAAGACCAAGCAAAAGCAGGACGCACATACCCCGGTCTTCTTGCGTTTAAAATTGCCGTAAGACTTCCTCCCTCCAGAAATCTCGTCACCATCAGCATCCAACGAGCCAGCTTCAACAACATTTGGCTGAGGAGCAAATTGTCCAAAGGACGAAAAGTCAAGCACCCATTCAGTCTCACCAGCTTCTGCGGCTTGGCGAGAAATGGCTTCTCTCCTTTTTTCCTCTTCTGCAGTCACTGCTGCTGAGATAACTTCCAAATCTGCCGCGGGCTTGCTAGGACTGTCAGCCTCCGGCTCACTAGATAGTCTCTGTCGCTTTGGACTGTGAGAGCTAGCATCATCAGCAGAAGGAGATTCTGGTGTTTCTTTAGCTGCGGCAGTAGCAGCAGCACGTTGCATGAACTGAGCATATTAGCTTTGACTTTGGATATCTGAACAGCATACACACCCTCATGGTAAGCAAACGAGAAGACATCGTCTTCTCTGGCTTTTTACCAGATCGCTGAGTTGCAGGCATTATGGGCGTGAATCGAAGAATGAGTACAAACGCAAGAAGAAACAAACCCAGACGAGTCAAAATAAATTTAATGACAGGCAGAACCGCACCGCCTTCCTTGCCGAGTGCTTGGCGGTGAATCGTGGGATTATCATCATTTGGGAACTTCACCTCCGCTTCTCCCGCCTGTCTCTGTCGAGCTCTCCTTGCAATTACCCGCCCGCCATGTTCGCCTCTGCCAGATGCCGTGTTACGGCCCTTTCGTCAGCATGGTCTCCGAGGTTCATCGCCAGGGCCAACTACTCCACGACCGTGCCTCGCTTTTCCGAGAACTTCATGCAACCCAATGACCCCAAACCAGAAACTCCAAAGACCAATGTGTCGGCCTCCAATGCTACTCCGGTTGACTCCATCGGTGCCTGGGATGTGCCTTTGAAGGAGGAACCCGAGTCTGGAGAGCGCAATCGCCACCTTCAGGCTCCGAACCGCGCCAACACCTGGGCTGCTAGCCAGGCTCCCAGGGAGAAGGCGATGACTGGTCCTCGTTTTGAGCAGACTATTATGGAGTATCAGGTGTGTATTAATGATCTGCAAATAATTGAGTGATGGGACTGATAGTTATAGCCTCAACCAATGGCCGCCATCGAACTTATCCACAAACAACCCGTCCGTTGGACTAAGAGCCGAGTCGTCAGCTGTGACGGCGGCGGCGGTCCTCTAGGCCACCCGAAAATCTTCATCAACACCGACAAACCGGAGATTGCTACATGTGGCTACTGCGGACTTCCTTTTGTACGTCATCCCGCCTGAACTATATCTCACAATACTAACAGTTTACAGGCCCAGGAGAAGCACCGCGCATACCTCAAATCCCTTCCTACCACCAGCTACCCTCTTGAACCCCACGGGGATACGGCGGAAGTTAATGAAACCCAGCGTGTTACTGAGGGTGGATTGGAACAGCGGTAGAATATCTCATTTTGGCGTTGATGACTTTTGTATGCTTCTGGGGTATGTACAGAATATAAGAATGGAATTCTTACTGGATTAGATACTGTGTTTTTCATATTCATGGCTCGGGTACCAGGTTAGACGCGCAATAGTAGTGAACCAAGATCTATTTGATTCAAGATCGGGTGTATACTTGTCCCAAGCTAGCACGAGATACCGCCCCTATCAAACGTGCTTGAGAAAAGT
The DNA here is from genome assembly GCA_003589665.1 of Aspergillus sclerotialis. Taxonomy (NCBI): domain Eukaryota; kingdom Fungi; phylum Ascomycota; class Eurotiomycetes; order Eurotiales; family Aspergillaceae; genus Aspergillus; species Aspergillus sclerotialis. The sequence goes on from MVGC01000003.1 coordinate 133,546, forward strand.
TGAAATTAATATCAAGAAGCCTATATCCAAACAATGCCGTCAAGTTGATACTAGCTAACCTGGACCAGAATTGTTAGATCATTCCGACATCCCAAACCAAGTCCCAAAAACGCCAACACAAGAAACAGATGCTCCACATACAAGAAAAGCAGACTGGTCTTGCGCCTCGACTCCAAACAATGCAATCCTGGAGAGAAACAGCGACCAAAAGAATCTCAGACTGGCGATACCTCTTTCCCGAACAATAAGACAGTCCACCTAGCTGGTATTATCGGGTCGTGGTAGTTCTGACTGAGACTCTGTATTCCAGGACTCCAAGAACGCATTGATGATTTTGTGATGGGTCACATAATTGCGCAATATGAATTCCCGGTTGGACTCTGCTCTTCTTCCCCATAGTCTCCTAGTGGATTATCACCACTGCTGTCACTGTTGTCCTCGTCCTTCACCATATCCCTCTCAACGCTCTCCAAAAACTCCACAATATCAGCATGCTTAAACTCCCTCGCAACCTCCAACGCCGTATGTCCCCTAGAATCCTTAATGGACACATCGATCCCCCTTTTAACAAGATACTTTACGGCTCTAATCTTCCCATACCTAGCGGCATCATGCAAAGCCGTACCAAGCGGTAACCAGTGATGCCATCGGCGCGACCAGTCATGGTTCGCATACATAGTTTGATTTATTGGGGCCCCACGATCGAGAAGAAGCTCTAGGGCCTCGATAATATCGTATTTCCGACGGACGGCATAGTGAAGGAGTTGTCCCTTTGAGACATCTCCGCCGTAGTTATCTATCATAATTTTGACAAGATGGACTGATGCGTACTGGGTAGCGGTTGACAGTGGGGTTTTGTCGATGTCGCAACCACGATTCGGATCTGCACCGTACTCTAGCAGCCAGAGGAACAATTTTTTAGACCGTATTACTGCTTCACTAGATTTGAGTAAGCTGGTGTTAGGGTAGGGTGTTTTTAAAGTGAATGAGCATAAACTCACGCAAGCAAGGGCGGGGCCATCTGCTCTGGCTCGTTAATATCAAAGCCATTCCAAAAGAAAAGCTTCAGGGCCTCTATTGCTTTGCACCGGATCGCAGAAGACACATAGGACCTGCTCATGGGTACGCCTCGGTGTAGGAGTTCAGTAATAAAGGGCGTACTGCTTCGACGAACGGCCTCAAACATAAGTCCGCCGCCGCCGAGATCTTGCATGGTGAATCCTTCATTAGCGCTGGAGGTCAACTCGTCGAGACGTTTTCTGAATTTGGAGAGATTTTCATCGACAATTATTATAGACCTTAGTTCCTCGATGGTCTCCGTTGGTGCTCGATGTGGGATCTCATCCCAGGTCATGATGCTTCGCGGTTTATACGGTGAAGAAGGGGGATGAATTTTAGAGGCGGACGGGGCCGAGCAAGCAGCTCCTCCACGGTGAGGGAGGACGAAGGGCCCAGGAAGCCATTAGGGGGAGGATTAGAAATCTTAGGGGGTTGAAGGTCCATTTTGATATATAATAGATTCAATACGGAGGCTACCTAGGTAGTCGAGATGAGATAATTGAGGAGCCGCCAGGGAGAACAGAGCGATTAATGTGACAGAAAATGTATCACTCGCATCATATGGCTAATAATTGGCTGGTTATAATTGATGGACAATGAAGCGCTAGTTGATATGAAGTGGCTGCGAAAGGTTGAAGTTATTGGCGCCCGCTCGGACGTGGCCCAAAAGCAATCCTACAGAAATAATACTCATATGTAGCCTCAACCCCCAAAAAAGGATGTAAGATGGGTGTACTTCTCTTTTGTTTATTACTTCTCTAATGAAATTCTCCACTTGATTCAGAAAGAGCATTACTGATACAGTATACTACCAGTAGTAGGCATTATTACGAATTTTATGCACCTAGTTTATACTTGTACTGTACTTTGATCATGGTTGATCATGCACATCTCCTGGGTAGGCCCGATGAGTTGCGAGAGTAGATGCCAGTCGCTATTGTACCGATGGGAGCCGTCCAGTTTGTTCATTTCCAAGAGACTCCGGTTATTGCAGCAGAACATCTTCAGGGTTGCTCAGTTGTGATCATTGCGTCGACGTATGGTGCTATACTGGGACATATAACACCATTACCCCCAGACCCCTCAACAGATGAGCTTGGATATGAGAACGTTCGATCAATGATGAGAAGGGTTGCTACTCTGTATCATTATTACCGAGCTCAACACTTCTTTCCGACGGCAGGCACTGTTATCGTTTGCGCCGGGCGCGATGGAACGATTCGATTGCCGGACCAAGTACATATTATGCAGAGTTGCTTCAACGAAATTGGATACAACCCAATGACTCGAATATACGAAGCGCCCTGGATTGCAAACTTTCCAGGCCGTGGTATGGTCATTGTCCGATCATGGCTCAATAATCAACCACCGACAGTGTATGTGGAAGACCAGCCGATTTGAAACGTTGTGGCTGGGAAAAGAAGAAATAGAAATCGAAAGGTTTCGTTGACGAGGACCAGATAGCCAGACAGTCTGACTGTTGTCGGAAGTGGAAACAGACAGTTGATCATCAAAAATGGGTCTGGGGAGAGCTAATATTGCCCTGCTTCACCGCCTTCCGCAAGGACTTACTAGTAATATTACCTCATCTCTTCGACAAGCCTAAAGTCACTTGACCTCCAACACACCCCAGCGAATTCAAGAATCAACATTACATCTTCGGAGGAAGCAAAGTTTGAAGAGAAATTGAAGGACAGATGGAGAATATGTTATACTAATGGAATATTCAAAAAGAACGAGAACTCTAATATGCTATAGTTGGACATGGGAGTACCTGATCACAACATTCCCTTCGAATTCCACTCACCAGACCTCTCATTTGAGACTATTTGAGACTGCACCGGGCTCTTATATATTACCAAGTCGATAGTTACTGAATAACATGCAAACAGGTGGAAGTCGGCGGAGAAATCGTAGCCTGCATCCATTGCCAGTTTCTCAGCCTTCAGGTACCATTCATATACTCTCGACTGGAAGGCTATGGAGAGAATTGAATAGGAGATGATGATTGACTGGTGTTGTTACTCAGTGGACATACGGATGTGTTTAAACCGACCAAGGGGAAAAGACTAAAACAACGTCATATTGCACCGAATACACTAAACCTCCGTCTTCGTCAAGTATAAACTGGAGGATAAGAGATGGAATTGCATATGCGCTACTTGCATAATTCAACAGAACGAACTGAGTTTTGTACAATTGATTGGGCGTAGACACGCTTATACTATTCCTATCTAACCAATAAGTCAGTACAATAGGCAAGAGACTGCAGAGAACCCCTCAACCCACCTACAAATTCCCCTTCACCTCATCCCCGGTGAGTCAGGCCTTCTCTCCTTGAATGGTAGCAACCACCCTCCTCGTATGCTTACTAGCCCTAAACTCCAAGTACCAGATCCCTTGCCAAGTGCCCGTATTCAATCGCCCATTAGTAATAGGGATATTCACCGAAGCACCAACCAGAGCGGATTTAATGTGAGCCTGCCACCGTTAGTCTCGCCCATAAAAGTACTCAAATCAACAAACCGGCATATCATCCTCTCCTTCCGCAGAATGTCTATACAGATTACCCTTCCGATCGGCAGGTGCAATTCGATCAAGGGCGTCGCTCATATCCGCCCGGACATCGTCGTCCCAGTTCTCATTCAGGGAGAGGGCGCAACTTGTGTGTTGAATGAAAAGGTTCAGCATGCCGACTTTGTAGTTGCGCAGTTCGGGGAGTTCGGAGACGACATTGTCGGTGATGAGGTAGGAGCCACGAGAACGAGAGGGGAGAGTGAATGTTTTTTGGAACCAGGACATTTTGGGAGAACTAATTGATTAGCAAGGTGGTAGGCTGATGGAGGGGATAATGAACTATTTACCTTGGAGATATGTTCAAGATGTAGAATGCAAGGATAGCTATGAGGGTGAAGTGAAGAAGAGAAGAGAGATGGAGAAACATGATGAAGATGAATGAAGGGAACATATGGTGGGGTTGGCTGAGATAATCGACGTCATATAGATAGAAGATGATTATTATTACATCCCAGCTATTCTAAGCTATGTACTCGATCCTCTTCTCCCTTGGGATTGCCCAGATCATCCAGCATTTCACTGTTATTGTCAATTCCTGCCCATTTCGTCTTTCCGTCCAGAATTTCCAGCACTCGTTCCTCATAGAAAATATGACAGCTGAACCATTAGCTCCAGAGATGACTTCGTCTCTCTAAATAAATAGAACAGCATACCTCACTTCAAAGGCCTTCCTCCATTCCAGCTTTTCTTCTGGTGAATCCCCAAAGTCGATAGACTCGGGAAAAATCAAACAGACTCGTCGACCCTCATCCATAATCGGCGAGCGACAAAACGAACAACAAACCTTGGTAGGAGTCTCATATTCCCTCGACCGATGCGCGGAATTGTAGAAAGTCAACCCACTGGCGCCTTTGTTGAAATACATGTCTGATTTGTGGAAAATCGCGGCCCATTGGAAGGGGGCTCCTTGTCAAGTTGTCAACCAACCTGAACGAACTACCTAGTCGCATCCTTTCGATCCACAAGGATGAGAATCATACCGTGCATAACTTGACATCCCCGACAATGGCAATATTTGGCATTCAACGGTTTTTCCCGGTTGAGATTGTAGGTGACTTGCCCACATTGGCATTTCCCGCGCCATTTGACGGGGCCAAATTCATCGTCACTTTGGATCTGGTAAGGGGGACGATGTTTCCATTGCTCGTGGTCAATGGTATGTTCGGGGAAGAGGTTAGTGTTGGCTGGTTTGGGGATGGGGGATGCTGTAGAAGGGACATCTAGCGACATGGTGATGTGGTAAATTAGTTAGATGTATAAAGTATTAAGAGTGAAAAAGCGATTGTTTATTATAGATGATGTCACTGGGATGTCAATGTTGACTTTATCATATTGAACAAGTAGTAGGAGTGTTAATGCCATGATAGTATACCCAACCGACAGCAGCCGAGGCCATAAGATGAAACAGGGATGAAGCAAGCTATGAAAGTAGTTAGTTTAGTTAAGTGAATGGATGAGTGGATCAAACATGAGCAAGCACAAAGATCGAAACAGCCGCCGACTGGCCTTTTGTTTCTTTCCCCTCGTTTCAGCTTCGTCTTCCTCTTCCCTCTCTCTTCCCCGTCTCTCTGCTAATTTCTATCTCTCTACTCTTCCATTTTAATTAATGAAGCTATGAAATTCCTAAAACTTTTCCGTCGTCGATCCAAAAGTCGCAGTCGCGCTCGGAATGGCCCCGACGAAGACTCCAACCAGCCCAATTATTCTCCACCTCTACCGATTCCTCGTTATGATGTGACCAAGAAACTTCCTCGACCTGTTCTCTCTCGGATTTTCACCTATGTCTGTCCCCATGTCACCGACGCCAGTTATAACACTTCGGAGGAGTCTATGACCGAGGATGGCTGCATGCCCTGTGACATGCGCGATCTGGCCCATTGCACTACCGTGTGTAAACGGTGGTACATTGAGGCTCAGAGACTATTGTAAGGCTGACCGACTTTGGCTATCGTTTATCCTATTACTAATTGCCCTCCCCCCAGATACTCCCACGTCCGCATCGACGCCGTCCACTACTGCGATCTCGAAATCGAATTAGCCGCCAAACGAAAGCGCAGGTCCGCTTTCGATCGCAATGGAGTCCCGATCGACGCGCCGGAGGTTCGTCTGGCTTTGTTCATGCGCACTGTTCGAGACTCCCAATACCTAGGGAACCTGGTTCTCTCCTTACGAATGCCCTACATGATGCGCGAAGCCAACAAATCAGAGATCGCCCGGACTGTCTCCGTGCTGCCCAACCTCCAATACGTCGACCTGCCTGCGGGAATATACAGCGATGATGCTTCGTGCCGTGCACTGAAGCAGGAATTGATGGCCAGGTGCCCTGATATTCGTCGCATGAGTTACCGTCATGGGTCGGAGGGGAGTTTCGCCCAACTTCCTGGATCGCGGCTGTGGATGAATATGGAAGTCCTTGAAATTTCCGGGTTGCAAGTGGAAACTAGTATTCTGCGTCTTGCACTTGCGTCTCTGCCAAAAATCCGTGATTTAACTTTGGAAAACCTACCTTGGCTTGAGGATTCAGCTCTGGCTCCATCCCAATCTCTACCCTCGATTCCAGTTCTTCAGCGTTTTTGCCTTCAAGATACCCCCAATGTTACCGTTAAAGGAATTACAGCCTACCTATCCGCCCCAGCGAATAGGAAAGCGCTTCAATCTCTAACTCTATCCTCCACGGGCGTTGCCCCGTCTACCTTACACACAATTCTCTCCACTGCACCCAACCTCCGCGAACTCCTCGTCATCCAAGAAGTAACCCATCTCTTCCCTGTGGAAAAGATCCCACCCCTATCATCTCCCTCCCTCCGACTCCTCCACTACGAAATTACCTCCCCAACGGCATCCTACGGCGTCCAGCCCGTCTGCGCCTCGTATTACACCTACCTGATCTCCTCCCTACTGTCCAACTCCCTGCCAACTGTGCGTGACCTGTACGTTAGGGATGCACAATTCCCTGAGACCCTCCTCCTCGCCCCGCCTCCACGACTCTTCGGTGGCGGTGAAAACGGGCCTCAGGCTATCGGCGGTCTCCGCCAATCCCTCAACGTCTACAGCAAGGGAATGGATGAGCTGGAATGGAACTTCACTCCATACGATCCATTCTTTACCCGCGGAAGACGAGACAGCATTACACGACCGGTTAGTTTCCACGAAGCGCAGCGATGTCAGTCATGGGGAGGAGATGCGAGAAAGAGTGTCCTTGTCGGTAATGGATTCGGTGGGTTCCTAGCTGTACCGGTTGATGATGGGCGACCGAAGAGTAGTGGAGGTTGGAAGAGGGATAGTCGACAGGATTTGTGGCGGTGATCTTTGTTTTCATGCTATGTTGGCTGAGTTATATGAGAATGATGTATGTGTCTGTTGTGGATGGAGTCATGGTTCACGAATTATACCCTTTGAGATTGTCGAGCTGTTTTCGCCAATTTATATAAGATGGATTAATTTAGTAGGTCAACCAGCCAGCTAAATCGTACCTAATTTATCATAAGACCATCTCGAGGACAGGAACTAATATTTGTCTCCATTTTGACATTCCGTAACACAGGCATTGAATTGCATCTCAATCTGGCAGTAGTCATAACTCGCCGCTATCATGTATGACACCAGGGCAGTGAAACCTAAAAAATGAACTTTGTAGACAACGATGGAGTAGAGAGGTATCTTACACGCGATCAGGAAAAGCCGAACCAATCCAGTTACAATCAAATTACCACCCTAATTTGGAAGCCTACATCTCATCCATCTTGGGATCCATACTCTCCCTGCGAAGTATCTCCTCCTGCCGCTCCCTAGACACTAACTTGGAATTCTGGATCTCTCCTCGATCGGCTTTCACCTACCTAGATTTCAGCAATCGACGATCCAATAAAGATGATAGAAACGAATCATACCGATGCCTCACTGGTAGTAGCTTGACTTTCTTCCCAAGAGGGGGAAGTATCTTTCTTGGTCCAGGGTTCGGTATCGAATGCGTCGGGATGCGAGGCCGGGATGAAGACTGTCCTATGTATTTAGATACAAGGCTTACAAGGTGTGAAGAAATCCAGGAATCTCACATTTCTCGCTTTTAGTACTGTGTGCTTCTGTTTGTGGGTGGTAGCTTGCTCGTAGGATGTATGAGGTCCGGAGGATGGGGTAGGGACGAAGGATGGGACTTTTGAGCAAATTAAGAGGCATTATGATGACGGATGTGATGCTTGCTTGGTTTTCTTGAAATATGAGAGATAGCTGAATCACCTGGACCTCTGCAGTGTATATATAAGATGGAGGATAATTGTCATGACGTCAGTGGTTGTAGGGCTTTGACAGGTTATTGGCACTCCAGTCAAAACCTAGACCTTTCTATCTTTAATTCAGGGATATTGCTAGAACCGAATCAAATAATTAAGGATGGCCATTACTGTATTACAAGTTGTAATTAATTACTTCTCAGTAGTGGATCTCGTCATCGATGTTCTGGCACAATCTTGAAGATGCTTTTGATGTTTCCATATTAATAGGACTGTCCTCTAATCAGATGAGTAACTACCCGAGCAGTGCTTACTATTAAAATGATAATTCCAAATGGGAGTTGGACAATGGCAACATAAAGGGTGAGTTGAGATTCTGATGCTAGCTACCAGCCGTAGAAACGAACCCGTCAAACCCATGGAACCACCCAATCAATCCCCCACATAACCGATTCTAATCAAATCACCGCAGTCTCCCCTCCCAAAGCGCATTGCTCAAGCACCATCAATCATTCTTTGGAGCGCTAGCAGGCTGACGATTCTCGAGCAGGACATCGATATCAGACTGCTCGATGCCATATAAACGCCAGAATCTGTCCATAGCTTCCAAATTAACCTTAGTTCCCCAGCCCATAACGCCAGTATAGACATTGAAATAACCACCAAGTCCATCGATATCAACCGAGAAGCAAGCACTATCAAAGTACTTCTCGGTTTCAATGTTGATCTGGAGACGAGTATCGTAGACGGACATGAAGTAGCCGGGTCCGTCACCGTAGCCGATGACGACAGTAATTGGGCCTTGTTTGTATTCCCGGCGGAAGGTGGGATCTGGTGGATAAGAGACATGGGTTAGCTGTAGACTGGATTTAGAAGCTTTATGCTTACTGAAGGGAGGATCCGAATGTTCCGACATCATTTCGTAGGGAGGACTTGTAGGATTTGTATAGTAGAAATGGGAAGTGTAATGTTCTTTAGTGCTTTAATGTAAGTGTGCAATAGACAGGTTTCTGTAATGCAGTGGAGTGATGATGGAATGAATTTTGAAGAAGCGATTGTATGTAAATAATCACTATAGAAATCCCGAAACATCGGCAAGTGGGGCAACTGCCGAAAACTACGGCTACGGGCCGAAGGGCCGCGCCCACTCAATTATGCACTCTCGCGCTTACCTTTAGGGTCCTGTGTTAATATAAAGAGACGCTTTTGGCTGTATACTTTTTGATATTTATACCAAATATAGTGAATAAATTATTTCAGGTTGCATTTTTTAGTCATACCCAGGAATTAGTGTAAACTATTTGCTTGCTAGGCATTCTTATCCCTACAGATATACCAAAAATTGTTAGTAAACAAATTATTCGGTGACATTCAATTCTTAAATAAAAAGCTCTCATTATTTTTCGCTAGTAGAATATTTGTAGTATGAAGATTTCATATTTTTGAGCAACAGGTAAAACACTGGCCAATTTCCTAGGCAATAAAATTAGCCCCGCGAATCCAAGATGTTCTGAGCTCTATCTGAGGGTGCTATAAAAATGGTAAAAATGCAACTCTTAAAGAGGTTTATGAAATATAAACCCAACCAGTAGGGCATGGAGTGGCGCAGGAAAACAGACAAGCAGGCAGACCAATGGCCCTACTAAAGGAGCCGCGCTACACCTAGAAACAAGGGCAGTAGCCGATGTAATTAAAAGGAGACAGAATTACATTGTAGTGGTAGCTAAGAAATAGTACGCAGTGTTTAATACAGTTGAGTTCATGTAAAGGAAGGGGCATTGGGGTTTGTGTAAACTAGGGCACTTTTGTGACCAACTGCAAATACTAGGCGATCATCCTCGAGCAAATGAACCACGGCATCAATTGCAAGCATAGGAGGCCACTAAAACATAAACCGTGCTGAAACCTCTATTTGCGCCCATTTCGAGCAAGTCCGAAGATCTTCTCGCGCAACTTCCTGATCGGCTCAGACTTTCTAAAGGGAACTGAAATGGAAATTCTAGTGGGTGGACCAGGATGCTGTAATGCCCGAATTCCTCTCCCCAACAGCTTGTGTTCCTCTGACGATTTGTCCGACAAGATCAAACTGGTAAATGGACCCGCGACCGCGAAGCAAACATCCGGTGGCGCAGCGATGGCGCTATGCGAGAGATTCTAGTAGCAAACCACCAATACAATCATTCTGGTAGATTTGTGTCCATCCCTCGAGTCCAACCCGGCGACGCAGTCTTCTAAGACGGTGATGTCGCTTACATGGTCGAGAGTGACCATCGAGATACCAATGATCGAAGTAGCCATGATTGAAGCATGTTATAGATTCCCGCGGCTCCTTTGTGCAAAGTAAACAGTCACTACTTGAATAATTAGCGTGTTTATTTCCTTCACGGACGACGTCCGTCCGATTTTCTAGGTGGCGTTTGGTGAGAGTACAAGGAAGGTACAGTGGGTGATTCGTCGGATGAAGGAAAAGTGAGTCATGGGTGCTTGAAATTAGATATTAACCTGATTGTTTCTTCTAGACAGTAAGCTTCCGGTCGTATTGCGCATTCTTTCCTGGGCTTCGATTAATAACTCTTCTGTTATTTAGGGTCGACAAGATGTATGCTTTAGTTTGGGACATTTTCTGTGATATAGCGAGTATCGCCTAAGAAAAGGAAAACAAATGTAGGTAGGACATTATATATAGCCCATGATCATACTATGTGGTAAACAAGTGGATCAGAGACTCGGGTGTTAATAATTAGCGATCAACCCCTGAAGATTCAAGGTAGCTCCCGAATAATTTAACGACTTCATAGAATATATTTCAGCTTACTACTTCATAGCTTCAATCCTTTGGCCCAGTTACATTAAGTCATTACGCATACTGTCCAACCACCGAATGTTACACTCAAGCTCAGATATGTAGCATTCCGTCCCCCACCAACTTCCAAGGTTGTCTCATCATTCACCTTCGTCAACTACACGAAACGAAAATGGGAATATTCACAAAAATCCACAAAACGAAAACAACCATCAAAGCTTTAGCCACTGACATCCGCTCTACAAATGCCGACATTAAAGCTCTCCAGAACCGCATTAACAGTCCATGCCCGCCAGTCTCCAATCCAACAGTGTCCTACTGGCAATCTGAAGCTCCATACCCAGACCTAGTGGATATACAATCTGAGACATTAGCGGATGAGGCGGATATAGTCATTATCGGGTCTGGGATTGCGGGGTGTAGTGTTGCTTATACTCTTCTCAATACTGCCAGCAGCTCACCAAATGCTCGGCAGCAAGAGAACCACCCACCTAGAATTGTACTCCTCGAAGCGCGCACCCTCTGTTCAGGCGCCACAGGCCGAAACGGCGGGCAGATAAAATGTACTCCACACACAGAGTATTCCGGTTACAAGCGACGATTTGGCAAAGAGAGTGCAAAAAAGCTCGTTGATTTCCAGAAACGGCATTTAGGGATTATAACTAATGTCGCTGAAGCAGTTGAAGATGGGGGCCTGTCCGAAGTACGGGAGGTGGAGACTGTTGACGTGTTCACTGATGAGGATGCATGGAAGAAGGCCGTTGCATGCGTTGACGAGGCAAGAAAAGATGTTCATGAGTTTGTCGAGGGAGTTAGTATGTTTGATGGTATTGATGGGTGTGAGGTCTGCACTGATATCACTCGAGTATATAGAAGGTTTGCCTAAACTGACTGGCGCAGAAATATAAGATTGAACCCAGCCACTGTTATGGAATAATCGCCTATCGCGCTGGAGCAGTTTGGCCCTATCGACTAGTGACCGGCATCTACAAGTCTCTTCTCGACAAGTATTCCTCGCAATTCAGCATCGAAACCAACACCCGTGTCACAGAAATAAGAAACGATCCCAAATCCCAAACAAAACCATTCCTCGTAGCCACAGCAAGAGGGACAATAAGAGCGAGCCATGTTATCCACTGTACAGACGGATTTGCGTCAACACTTATCCCCGGCCTACGGGGAAAGCTCTTCCCCGTACGAGGACACATGACAGCGCAGAACGCGGGGACTCAAGTCCCAGACACCAAGGGACGACGATCATGGAGCGTAGTTGGGAAGCGAGGATTCGATTATATAACTCAACGACCTAGTCCGTCTCACGAATTACCCGGGGAACTCTTGGTCGGCGGAGGTGTAGTCCAATCGCCTGGGCACGGAATCGACGAGTTCGGAATTTGGCGAGAGGACGGCATATCCTATACAGTCCGCTCTTATCTAGGAGGACTAATGCCGACTATATTTGGATCCGAAAATTGGGGCGAGGATACACGCGGCTATCGGGTACAACAGACGTGGACGGGATGTATGGGGTTTACGTGTGATTTGTTACCGTATGTTGGCAGATTGGATCAAAAATTAACTGGACGAAAGTTACCACGAAGGTCTAGAAGGGGAGCAGGAGAGTGGATATGCGCAGGGTTTCAAGGGGAAGGAATGGTCCTGGCGTGGCTATCCGGGATTGCGATTGGATTGATGGTGAATGGAGTTGAGGATGAAGAGGTTGAAGCGCAGCCTGGGATTCCCGGGGGAAAAGTAAAGGATTGGTTGCCTAGTGAACTACGTTGCTCGAAGGAACGAGTTGAACGGGCGACTGTTACCGAGTTAGGTCTCTTACTGTAGATATCAAGCTGGGCTCACTGGCGTTTCAATGAAGATCCAGACCACCGTTTCCATTTATCCTATAACAATGTAAGTAATTTGAATATCATCCTAAGCCATTGTAGTGTGTTCGCCCTGCCTGGGATAGGAAGAGGTGGCTCGACGTCAACATGTCATTATATTAGCGGATTTTGGCCATCTGTTGAGATGTACTCGGGAAAGAGACCTGCGAATGGATGTCCACGGGATAACTTTCTATATATCTTTTTTATAGTTCACCCAATAGAGAATTACCTCATCTCTACTTTTCAACATCCAGGTTGTATTTGCAGGTGGCTAAAGATAGTATATGCACTTGCATAAATTGAGTACAGATAATTCTCAGATGAAGACAGTAACTTCATGAATTCATGAACCAAGCGCAGTTTTCAATGATAAGCGTCACCATCAGGCAGCAGAACAAAGCATCTATTAAACAAGTAGTGCAAAGTCATTTGCTATTCGAAAGGCTAGGAGCTTGCCTTGCGTCCGTAGCAGACTCTCCTGTTGATAGATTAGAATAATCATGGCAGTACACACAACGAAGATCGTGCACATACACATCGCCGTACGCATGAATATTGCGGTCATGCAAATCTTTTCTAACTTCCATAAGGAACATTTCGACTTCTTCCCGAGACATCTGTCAAGGTGTTAGCCGACGGAATTATACTACAAGAGATACTACAGTACCCCTAGAACTCGAGTCCACAACATCATCACCCACATCTCCATACTCTCTTCCCAGGCAAGGCGTGTGTACCGCCCCAGGGTCTTAAGATGTTTATCCTTGGGCCAGGGACCGACTGGTAGCTTGAACCGATGCTCAGTAACATCAGCAAACCCGGCACGCTCCATGCCATCTTTCATCTCTTCTACCGTGTCGAAGCTTTTCCCAAACTCATCTGCAGCTCCTGTACTTTTAGTCCCCAGTTCTTTTATTTTAGTATTTTCTGCACTGCCGTCATCGGATCTGACAGTAGGAGAAACCTCGACCTGTTCGAAATAACCTCCAGGTCGAAGATTTTCTAGCGACTGGCTATAGAATCGATCCCAATCCGCGACACAGCCGTACAGACCTCGAGCGTGAATAAAATCAAACGGCCTCTTATATATCCATTCATCACAGCAATCATCGACTTGAAACCGTACATTGGGTGGAACAAGGCTCGGTTGAATAGGGGACAAATCGGTCCCAATAACAGTGGCTGACGGGTAGACATCGCCAAAATCAATAGCCCATTTACCTGTCCCTGTTCCGATGTCTAGAACGCGCTATTCGGCGAGTTAGATTATATCATACCTAATAGAGTAACCTTACCTCTACATCGTTGGGAATTGGCGCAAGGAATAGCCTCCCGTGCAGCAGTAGAGTATATACATGATGCCTAGAGGAAGGTAAGCAATGAATCAACTACAAAGCCCAATTACATCAATTACATACATGACATCCATGGCTTCCATAGACTTTTCGTCATTGGATCCCCAGTAAGTTCCAGCATGATATGCATGGTAGCGGCGGCCATTCTCGTAAACGTAGTCACAAATTGAACTGCGAAGAGAGGTGATTTCCGAAACGGTGGATTCGGCGTAATTCTCATCTTCGGAGTAAGTATCAACCACGATTGAGGCAGAATTATCGGCCATTTTGCGTGAGTTGTTGCTGCAATATGGAAAGTAAAGAACAGGTCGTAATTAAGGTAGGAAAATTGAAAGCAAGAAAGCCGGATGGACGAAAAAAAAGAAAATCGGAGCGGAGATGTTGCTAACGAGGGGAAGCAAAGCGACTACTGGTTTGAACTAGCAGGGATTGTTTTCGCCGACGCTCATACCAACACGATAAGCGGCAGGAAGTATGATTCCCAAAATAGGAAGTGGATAATTCCCTCCACAGACCTCACACGATTTCACCGAGATCAGCTCTAAGCAACAGCACACAAGACATGGATCCAAGTTCTTGACATTGTAATGACGACTAAGGATACTAAATACAGGTATAAATTGTCGGTCCTAATTAGCCGTCACACACTCCAAGGAAGCGAAGGAAAGAAAGACACTTGAAGTAAAAGACGGCGGCGATGCTCCCGCATATTCTTAGCACTGGAGCTCTCCACACTGCACGCAGGAGTCTCGGACGCCATAGTCGCAGGTCTTCCCAGTGTCCTTGTTGCATTCGAAAACATGGCCATTGGTGCAAGCGGGATTGATGGCCTCGTTGCCGCAGAATTGGCCCTGGCCGTTAATGCAGATGCACTCACTAGGGGTGCATGCCTTCTTCTGTTAAATAGTAGACTTTATTAGTAATTATTTGGCAGTGGAAACGGAGGGGACAGACGTACGTCAAGGCTCGCCAAAGCGACAGGGGAGACGGCGAGGATGGCGAGGATGGCGGTGAACTGGAAAAAAGATCGGATTAGTAGGCTGGACATATTGGCGTAGAGGATTGAATACCTTCATGATGAGACAGTTGAGACAAGGATATTCAAGTCAAATATGTTAATTGTTCTCGATAATGGGCTATCAAGGGAAGACCGTATCCAAAGGGGAATTGAAGCATCTTATATAGACTTCTCACCATACCCACCATGAACTCCAACGAGACCACTGACGCTGCCCAAGTTAAGAATACGAGTCTGTCAAGGCTGTGTTAAGTAAATTGGAGACAGTAAAGAGCAGTTTGGATAGAGGATGTGGTACGGCCCACATGGATACGAGGAGATCTACATCTCCTGGGTCTGGCAAACACTCATTGTTGGACGGGATTCTCTCAGACACCGTGATTTGGGAACGATATGAGCTGAGAGTCGTCATCTGTACGAACGGTTTTCCCCATAGAGCATAGGACCATGACAAACGGAATGGTACCGAGCAGGATGATCGACGGGATGGTGGATATAGGAAGGTGCATGCCGACTCGACATAGCGAATCAAAGGTTTGATTATATTGTCGATCAGGTCTTATAGATGAGGCTGAATGACCATGGGCTCTGTTCGAACAATCAACTGGGACTCAGAAGGGAGGTCTCGCCGTATTTAAGGAGAAGGAACATACTGTCGTCAGTCGAGGGAGCTTCCAGCTACTGAGTAAGTAAGTCGCTATCTATTCTTTTAAGGATATTCAGCAGTTAGTGCGAAATCATCGCCATATGTAATATGAACCTTCCATGTCAAGGTACAGGGGGATGCTAAAGCAAGGTAGGTGAGAATAAAGTATTGAGGCTGCCAGAACTTGCCTATTGAATAGGATGATTGTTAAGCCTATTGACTTTGTGTTCTGACTATTATTTTGATAATAGTTTATACGAGGATACCCATGTACAGGTATCTAGAAAGGCGCCCAAGACCCGAAGAGCTTGCCTGTCATAACGCTACTACTCATCACCCTTGGAGATGAATACTAAAAGGGAAAATGAACTGCCAAATCTTCACTGGTTTGTTTACATAATGAAAGATATGCTTAGCTTGCTGTAAATTGCGGTGGCTGCCCGAGAAAGCTACTGGTTATCCGTTAGATCTGCAACTTCTTCAATAGTCCGATTTAAATCGCTCTTCAAAATAACTTTTCTAGTCGTATTAATTGTGCCACTATCTTATAATTGTAATATGGGAATAGTTTATGGGATAGTACCTGTACGTTGTAATACTCTACTATGTTTTTCATGTAGAATAGAATCAAACACATACAAAGAGATCATCAGATATATAAATCGGCTTTGGGTTTATAGTGGAAAGTGTGAATTAGGGCTCATAGCTTCGCTTTATTAGGTAAAATATTTGCTAGTTCGGTTCGAGTCTTGAGCTCGTATTTCCAACATCTTCCTGGGTCTCTCTGGGTCTCTCTGGGGTTTGTTAGGGCTTGGCCTGCCGTCATCGCCACAGGATCCCCATAACATAACCCGGAGATATTGAATGAAAGTAGATACTAAACTGCGCTATAAAAGATTTGTAACTTATTATTCTTTCTGATATTCTCTCTTTTCCCTTTCAATTTTTCTATTTTAATGAAGTGGTTTGTTAATTCATATGTCTGACAGACGTGCAGTTGCTGGTTAGGGTTGGGGTTGGAGGGTGACGATCGTCAAAATAGACAAGGCTGAAACGACGATCAACTGAAGTGTCGACACTGCCAATCACGGTCCCTTTCTTGCCTTGGAAAAATACGATCGATTCTTAATTCGTCTCTTCTTCCTTTTTTTAGAAAACATTAATGTGGAGAGCTTTTGTCCGTATCTACTGCTAGTTAGTTCTTGGTTTGCATATTGATTACTTCTTTTTATGTTGATATGTGGAAATTTTATATATGTAATTGATACCCCTTAATGTTTGTTAAATTATAGTTAGACTGGGAGTCAGTCGATTTACTGCTATTCCTCATATGATAGCGTCTAGTCTTTATCGAGCGTCGCTGCGTTTTTGATTGACTGGCTAGATAGATAGTTTCAAGGGAGTAGTTACTCAAATCCATTAGTGTCAAAGAAAGCTAAGAATACAATATGGACCCTAGAAAATAGATCAGCAACGGAAAGACATAGCCTTAAATTGCTGCATGCTGTACAGCACACCCATTGTGACCCGAAGTACTGATTCACAACTCGGAATAGCCATCTGGGTCAGATATGTTCTGGCTTTAGGACGAATAAGAAGGCAATCTAGCCATCCTGATATTGAAGATAGTAAATTATACAGCCTTGTGAAATCCTAGCATCTGCCATACGCTTTATCAACACCCATCTTGTTCTTCTCAAAGATCCTTTTTCGCTGGATCTTTCGAGTAGCTGTTACATAGCCCTGTTCGTGAAAATTAGTTGGTCCCATCTAAATATGCATCGAAAGAAGGAGCCTACATTTTCTGGTGTCCATTCATCCTTGTCCAGCACTACACCGTCAACTATTTCGAAGGCAGCCAGATGGCTTTGTCGGCCGGTTTTCTGCAGCTCTTTCAAGAAAAGGGTGTTAAGCTTCTCGTTGGCGACGAGGTCTTCGAGCCCATAACCTCGGATTCCATTTTCACGAGCGAGATTCAGCAGAGCTGGTTCGGATGGGAATATAATTGCTATTGGTTTTTGTTGATCTGCGGCGGCGTAAACACAAACGTTGGCGACAAGCGGGCAGGCGAGGTAGATAGATTCCAGTTTTTCGAGCGCGATATATTCGCCATTAAGTGTTTTTACTAGGTTCTTTTTGCGATCAATAATTTTGAGATGGCCATCTTTGTTAAACTCAGCGATATCGCCGGTGTGAAACCAACCATCTTCCCCGATTGTGGCTTTCGTCTCTTCTTCATTTTCATAATATTGTGTTGTGACTGAGGGCCCTCGGATACAGAGCTCGCCCTGAGGTGGGCTATTCGTCGTGAAGTAGCCAGCATCTGGATAGTCCACTAGCTTTTCCTCGATGGATGCTGGAATATCACCATGAGCATCAAAAGTCATAGCAAGGGGGTCGTTGAGTGCACCCATCCCCCCAGTTTCTGTCAGTCCATACCCGCTAATAAGAGGACAAATTGTCATTGAAATAAATATCTGGGTATCCCTAGCAATAGGACCACCACCAGACATGCAAAGTCGTAGCCTACCACCGGTAGCAGCACGAACTTTATTAAAAACAAGGGCATCAAGGACCTTGACGATGGGGGCGTTAGTTGATACCAAAGATTGCTTCATAGATAAAGCACGCCAGAATAGTTTTCTGGCAACTGCACTACCCGAATTGACTCTATTCACAATCCCCTTTCTAATGGTTTCCCAAACGGCAGGGACACCAACCAAAATACTGGGTCTGAATTCGAGTATGTCTCCCTTGCAATTGCGCACTGATGTATCCGTGAGCGTCTTGACACTTCCATAGCCCATAGTCGCACCCCAAAAAATAGAAGCATTCTCAAAAATAAATTGAATAATGTGAGCCTGAGGTAGGTAAGCTAGGAGACCGTCCCCGGGCCCCAGATAGTCGCCTACTATAGACGTCGCCCCGGCCACGGAAGCCACTATTGCTTTATGCTTTATGGTGACACCTTTCGGGACGCCTGATGTGCCTGAGGTGTACATAATGCAGGCAAGGTCCTCGGGGTCTGGAGGAACATTCTCTGTTGGGTTCTCTTCGCCGAGTTTCTTAAGGTCGTCGTATTTGATCAAGCGGATATTGGGAAACTCATTTTCGAGTTTGGCCAGTTCTGCCGTGTCTGGCTGCGACTCATTATTCAAGATAATATATTCTATTGTGGGAGCGTCATTTAGGGCCTGGTTTAGTGTTGGCAGAAGACCCGAGTCTACAAAGACAGCTTTTGATTTTGTCTGTTTCAGTGACCATCGGAGGCCATCGAGACCCAGAGTATCATATGCCGTAACGATGGTCAGAGACTGGGCAAAAGCACCATGTGCCATAGAAAGCCAATTCAAACTGTTAAGAACAGAGTCAGCATTAGAATAACAAGGAAATAATCATTCTAGCAGACCTTGTCGCGCCATAAAGATGGACTTTGTCCCCGGTGCCCAGTCCAATCCTCTTCAAACCAGCACCTAGCGTCCCAACCAACTGCTGAAATTCAGCGAAAGAAAGAAATTTATAGGGTCCCAATTCAAAATAAGACCATTCCTTTTCCACTTCACTTTCCTTGCCTCCAACCATCTTCTTCACTTTCTTCTTCTCCTTGTGTATCCTTATCACCTTCCTGGCCCCGACGCATTTTGCATTTCCAAATTTCTTGGCACTGTAAGTGACAATATCATAAGCGGTTCTGACGGATGGGTCGGGTTGAGTAATGAGACCATCTTTGCATCGCATATTCCGTCGGGGGAGAGTTTCGCCTTCGACTTTCTCAACGTTAGGGACTTCAGAGGAGAATGGAGGCCTTTTTTCCATTCTTGGCAAGAAGGTTTGTTTGTTTCTGTAAGCCATGTTGTCTCATATATGGATGCCTGACAATGTCGAATGGAGTGGTGTCAATATCACATTGGTGAGGGGGCAGACAGGTTTTGTTAAAGGGGAAAGATACGGATATTAGGTAGAAATTCAACCTGAAAAAGTCATGAGACAGGCTTCTGATACCTCGGATGTTTCCAGCTTACCGTGATCATTATACGGTTGGGATGTTGGTGACCAACGAACCTCTTCCAGCCTAGCGATCTTGGCATGACAGGGATGAGACAACTTGGGCCACTCGGATAAGCTGGTATGTTTGTTTTCCGGGGTGTGAATTAGCTGTAATAGCCTGGACTTTGGTGCTCGGGGCTTCTTGGTCTTATGTGACTGAGAGATTATCTAGCCAAGGGCATAAGCAGATTATTAAATGAACTTCTTCAAAGAAGACATAGGACGAGATAAACCCACTGAATATTATTTCCTTCCTAAGAAGCAAATTCCGTTTACTTCCTCGCTTGTGAGACGGTCAAGTTGTCTTTGTTTCAAAACACGAGCTGGTGAAATAACACTTCCCAGCATATAATAGAACAAAACCAACCGAACATTCTAGGACCATTTCTCTTAACAAGAAATACATAATAGATTGCTTCATTAGATGCATAACTCTTTAAATATCGACTGAGTACTTTTTACAATTCAGGGAATCTATAACTGTCTTTCATGATCTTTCTCTAGGGCATTGTCACCAAGTCTAAGTTATACCTACGCTGTCTACTCCATATTATGATTCAAACTAGTACAAGCAGAAATTAATCTAAACTTATATCATCATAATTTATTATTAATAATGTTCTTAGAGACATATTCGAACATTTCCTCCCCTACAACACCTATACTCCTTGAGAGGGTCGTAAGTAATGCTCGCAAGCTAACAGCCTTGACTATTTTACTGTCTTCAAGAAAATTACAAATAATATAACCTGCCTGCGAAGGTCATCTAGTAAACTGTATATCCAAAATATAAAGCAATATAAAAAAATAATCAGTCAACATAATGGTCACTCATGGCTCTTCAACCCCAACGTGGCCAAGCCCATTGACTTCCCAATTGATCATCATTCAAGTCGCAAAGAGAGTAAGTCTCACAATAGCAAGAACGAGGATCAATGCAATGCTGAGCAGGTTTCCCAAATATCACTATCTATATCAGCACATCCCTTGCAAGAAAAGGAAGAAGCGTACTGTGCCACGAATACTCAAAAATCCTCCCACTAACGTCAGTTGGTAAAGTAGTATTCACAAGCCAGTCTCGATACCGAATATAATCATCAATCGGACGATCTCGGACTCTCTTCCTCGACACAGCAAATTGACTACAACATGGTGTGGCCACTATATCTGGGACATTGACACCGGGAAAGAGTTCCATGAAACCATCTGGAAACTTCTCTGCTGTTGGATGATTGGGATCGTCTGGCCTGTCGCGGAGGTAGCGCGCAGGCTCTAGTTCCGAAGGACATCCAACTGCCCACACGCAGCGGAGATTGGCGTAGCCGGTTGACTTGACGAACCCGAGGTTTAGAGACTTGATTGAAATGACAGCATCTGAAAGGTTTAGCCGATACTTTGAAATGAGGAGGGACATACCATTAAATGGGTTGTCATTATGCCATTGAAACCGGCCTTCGTGTAAGAAGACGGCAACGTCGGGGAGGTTCGAATATCTATCGATCAGATATCTGAAGATACATTACCATCCAGAAACATACAAACTGATAGAAGGACAACAGACGTAAGGTAAACCATAGCCTCGTTCCCTTTGTTCACCGGTACAGTAAGCGCAGCTTGCCCATCATCAGCCCTATATATATTGGCTGTCCAATCTGGAAGCTCTTCTTCAACCCAGGTCATATTGCTCGAATAGGTTGCAGCAAAGACAAGCTCTTTATCCTTATAAACCGGTCTAATAGAATATGATTGAAGCTGTCTCCTATATCGAGTCACCAAGACATGATACGACAGGAGGATGAGGGAAAGCCCTAGAAGCATATACACTAGGAACCGGTGTCGTCTGGCATCGTAGGGGAACTGAGAACGGATGTACCTCCGTTTGTAAACTGTATTATACAAATGCATTGTTTCATGATTGAGGAGAAATCAAGATGTGAGGCTGATGCCTATATTTAAGTAGAATGGGATATGTAGGGTTGACGTAAATGAGAGGTAAGGAAACCATGGATTGCTTGAAATAGGATAAGAGTCAGCATTTCCTCATAATATCAGATTTTAGTTTTTATAACTATTTGGTGATATTTTTCTGTTCTGTATACTGAAAACTGTTGATATTATCCTTAGTCCTTTTTCCCTTCTGGCTCGAAACCCTAGTCAAATATCGAAGTAGCTTATATCACTAACTGCTGGAATGAATTCTCCTACCTGACCAGATATAGTGGTTGAAATATTCTTACAAGTCTCGAGAAATTTGTAGTTTGCTCTTCCCCAGATGCTTTACATCAAATCCACCCAATTTATTTATTTTCATTGTGTCATTGGGTTCTTGGTCGATCTCTGTCACCACCTTCCACTCCTTCCAAGTGTCCCTTGTGGGTAACACCTGCTGAGTTTTGAAAGCACGTTATATTGGAAGATAATGAGTATAATTCAGCCTGGATACTGGGACCAGCGCAGGGTCTTTACGCATTTTTCTATTGCGACCCGACAGTTTACTGGAAACTGATTACGTTGGGAAATATGAACATAAACCAGCTTGAATTGCTTGGAACTGTTATGATGTTCGTGCTTTTCAGCGGCACAACTTAGCATTTTGGTAAGGGACCTATATCGCAAAATAATGTATACTCTCAATTACAGCTCGTTCACTGAGGCTATGAAGGCGCTGAAACATAACATGAGGCTGGTGGAAGCTTCTCAGAGATGAAGCTTAAGAACCGGGAGTAAGGCTGGTAAGAAGGACTTTTCAAGAGGTTCCATCCTATACTTTAACAACTACTTTCAGTTAATAGCAATCTACACCCCTATTTCCAAATTCGTCCCCATTTCATGGAACTTGGGATTCCTGATTTTGTATTTCTTCGAAACCTGTTTCTCGTATTTTACGCTACAGCGATTATCAACAGACTCATCTCCGGCCAGTCGATAGTCTACGGATTCGGGATCCATGATATAATGACAACGTCGTAATTCGGGTAAAGGGATGAGAGAGTTGTATATACAGGTAAATCCCCTTCATTCATTCATCTAATATATCTAATAGTAGCAGCTGGGGCAAGAAAGTGAAACCATGCAGGATACCTAAGCTATTAGTTTAGTAATGTTCCCTTTATATCTAGGCGTCCATGCGCTGACTTACCAATTTTCCTAGCTGCAAGTGTAACGTCGGATGTTAAACATCGCCGGCAGTAATCCAGCAGCTGCAAACCTGCGCCTTGACCAGGCCATGATTACTCTGGGCACAAGTGCAGGGCTCGTCGTTATCCTCATGGTCATTGGTCGTATATTTGCCCCAACGCAAGACAAACAAAGGAACGTAGCCCTGTAGATCATCGCCATCACCGGAGCCGTCGACAACAACCTGGGTTTGCATTCCCTTGACAGGGACGGTGATGGAATCGCTATCCTCGGGGACGTCTATCTTGCAGATCGGATTATCGCCGCCATCATCTGTGCAATCTGTGCTATCGATGATGCTATTGCACTCGTTGTCCAAGACGTATACGGAGGTTGATTCCTCGCCAGCACCGTTTGACCCCGGAGGAGGGGCATGCTTGTCGTTGCGGATAACGGTGACAGTGCACGTGTTCGGGTCATCGGGGGTTTGGCATATCTTGTCATTTGATGTAGAGCGTGCCTGGGTCAGGCCAGTGAAGAGGAAAGAGCCCAGGCCGAGGAGGGGAAGAAGTTGCATCTTTTTTTTTGTTTCGAGAAAGACTTGAAGATGGACAAAGGTGTTCGAAGGAATAGTGGTAGAAGTTTAAGAAATCAAGGAATTAGAAGCACGTTAACCCTTACTCGACCGTCTTCCGGGATGATTCTTCCTCTCTTTTATAGCTGTACGGACTGATTAGGTGAAGGGAATCGGATCGAGACATGGAGGCTGTAAACATTAGCCCCCAAGGGTTCTAACATATAAAGAAAGTGATCCGGGGCTGTATGCGGAATTTTATGTGGAGCTCCAGGACCATAGACACTATCATTTGGGAGCATGGCTCTTGGCCCCCGAAGGATTGGGGCGAAATCTCCATGAGCAACCCATCAAGCTTTTATCCATTGCTTGTCTTCGCCTTAATACTAGGCGAGAATACTCCATAATTATCCAAAGCCACACTATTGTTCTCCACCCTTTTGTAGGGATCTCGGGCCAGGAATTCCGAATGCTGGTTTCACGCAGAATATCCCAGACATTGTTCCGTATAAATAAATTTATGCCCATTGTGCATAGAAAGGCCTCTCCTTATGATATGTGAAAAAGCTTCTATGGTTTTTAGAGCTGTTCCGCATCTCAATATGGAGTTAGTGATATCATCGAAGTTGGTTTCCTGAGGAAGAATCTGAACTTGGTTGTTTTCCACTCTTGCTCTTCTTCCAAGGTCGACGGAGGGACCTCTGGTTGCGTTGAGAGATATGCGCTTGCCAATTGAATGGAAAAGATTATCAACTGATACGGTAGACCGGCCGGCCAATTTTGGAAACATTCTCGAGGATAACGAGGCGGATTCTTCTGGATCTGACGGTGATGGCCTTGATTGACTTGGAAGGTTTTATAGTTTCTCGTTAATATCGCTTTTCATACTACCATCAAATAGAGCGCACATTCACAGGACCCTCGAGCCATGATTGTAGGTAAAACAAAGTATTTCTCTTGTAATACTCCGTGTACAGATGTCATCGACAATTAAAAGCCGTTACATAATCAATTGGAGGGTTCCATTCTTGCAGTCTTTCATCCTCCCAGAGAGCATAACCCCATCGCCATAAAGCACTGCCCAGCTGCACATCAAAAATCTCCTCGAATGCATCCGAACCGTCGTAAAAACAGAGAAAATAGCTGTCGCAAAGCAAATTAGGCCGTTCAGACCGTGGAAGGGTTGCCAAAAATCGTTTTAGCCCATCTATATGGTCACCAAAATTGGATCGATCAGCGGGATGCAGGAGAGGTAAGCTGCCGTCAGATCCTGGACAAATATCAGGCAAGGACCCGAGAGAGGGGCGTGCATTGGCGAGTATCAAGTTTCGACGGTCCAAAGCGCTTTCTCGGTGTAGGAACCTGTATAAAAATATCGGGCCCATGGAAGCCAATGTGTCTAGGTTCTCATCAGCTCTCATCGTAAGATCAGTAGCGTCACATTGTATGCAGCCGGCAGGAATCTGGAGATCTTGTGGAATTGAATCCATGGAAACTCTACCATACTGCGCGAGGCTGTCTGCAATTTCATTATATGGCTCCGTATATTTCTCATAGATATATCCGAAGACACAGCCGAGCTCAGCAACCTCCAAGGGAGGCATTGTACCAAAAAGTACACGCCAGGCTTGTTCGATGGTAAAGTTTTATCAACCCAATAGTCCCTCTTCCCCGCGTTAAATTCATAGGGCGGGAATTCAATAGATCCGAAAATATTCGCAAATATCTGCAGTCGATAAAAGCCTCGAAGCCAGCGAACCTTCTCCGTCTCGGATAAATGTAAAGGTAATACCTCGTTGCTCCATTTTGTCTGATCCATCCACTTTGGACTGGGAGCAGAACTGCAATAGTCGTTAAGAAGAAAAGTCGCGATTCGATGAAGGTCTAGTAACTGAACAATCTCCTCAACGGAGGCCGGGGTATCGGGGACACTGGGCACTGAAGGTAATCCTAAGAGACGAATCTCATTACTCCGACGCCTAGCGTCAAGGAGAGAAATAATCATTTCCTTGTTCGATGGTAAATAAGCGTGAAGTCCTTTGGAACGAATAGTAGTGATTGCGTCTCTAATATCCACAAGTCCATCATACTCCTTGTGCAGAATATTCTGCAGAAGCTCACCCCTGGCACGCTGATATGCCTGGTGACATGCCGGCGACGCAAGAACAATGGATTTAAGTGAATCTAGGTCCGAGACACTGGACAAGATAAGAATGCGAAGTTCTACTGGAAGCTCCTCGAGCAGGCAATTGTCTTTTGATTAGTTCAGTAATCGATTTTGGAGGACACTGTTACGACTCACCATAGAGATCCACCAGGACTAAATAGGTCCCCGTAATATAAAATGAAGGATAATGAAGAGAATGGAAGAATTCTTGGGAATCTGCGGTCTTCAAGGAGGGGGAATCCTTATGTAATAGGCACCGGACTAACGACTTCCTAGAATACATTTAGTGACAAGCGCTTATTCACTACCACTAGTTACCATTAGGTACTAGTCAGCGGCTACTATTTATGACTCTTCCTCTAAAAATGACGATTGCATTTATCGAGGATAAATCTTGAGCTTGTGAATTATTTTTAGGTCCATGACCCCGCTGACAACTGTTCTACTAATATCGTCCAACAACATAGCCAGTCGATCAACTCCGTATCACACGCATGGCGCTGATCATACTAGCTCGGCGTCTAATAAGACATGGTCCTCCCAACTCCTACTAGCATCTCTTAATCGAATAATGGTTTCACTTGAGATATGGCTAATATTTAAACTCCTTGCCGTTTGGGATGCGTGGTCTCGAACGATTAAGTGCCAGGATCAAATCAGGGTTTGATCGGCTGATGAGCCTCCAATTTCTGTTTGGGAAAGAGAATATCTCACTCTTCCCTAAGTCGAAGGTCAGTTTCATATCAAGACACTTACCGATGTTCCAATGAATTCATGCACTCTAGACTATTTGTCAAACTGTATGTGTCTCATGTCATGGAATACGCGCTCAGTAGCATATACGTCTATACTATAGAGGCATCAGCTCTATCTATAGATGAGATATACTTAGAATATTTGTTAAGAGCCATATCGTATCCTGCAGCATAAAAGGTAGGTTTTCCTCCCTCCTATCAACATGTATTGTTGTCGACATCATTGCTCTCTTCAATTGTATAGTGACTGTGCTTTTCCGTTTCCCCATCTCTATTTGTTTATAACACTACAAGAAACTATATATACTGGGTTTACCCTATTGACCTCGCTTTCCTCGTTGCTCACAACCGACCCAAGCGATTTGGAGCCCCTAATGAGTCGGGGTTGGAGCTACAGAGACATCCGTGACTATAAATCATCCTCACGGCAAAGGATCATCTCTACCAAATATCCTTCTGACACAGAGTACGATGTCCCATTTCTAAGCACTCGACCTGATGCAAGCTACTATGGCCGGAACTTCAAAAATTCTGAGAAAGGGCGCTCTTCATCCTTTGCTCTGGGAGGCTACAAAGAGCCTAAAATGCTGAATCCATACGTGAAAAGACCTCAGCCTTACCCACCAAATGTGGTAAAAGACTACAATGCGTATAAAGAATACGATGAAGGTTTCACGCGTGCTAAAGCCCGGTATAATGACACCCAACCACATAATGTTGGGAAAAAGGATGTTGCAAAGGAAATGGAAGGAAGGGCTTGGCCTTGCCAGAGAAGCAAGAGTTGCAGCTAACCAGTAAGGAAACAAGACATGATACTTCTACTATAGACATCTCATTGTGCTAATATACCAAATCAGTGCTGGCGCTGCACGCGCGGGATTTGATCATAAGTATTCATATGCCTACGATTCCGTGGCAAGCAAGAGAACCCATAGAGAAGAGGTAGACAAAAGTCGGACTTCGGGGAGAAAATTTGCAAGCTACAAGGGCTTATCGAGAAGAAACTCCAACAAGGAAATCGTACTCGGCAAAGGCGATGAAGATATGGAGGATATTTGTATTTCCTTTGTATTTTTGTCATTCTGTTGTGCTTGTTATGTTTCCACTTATTGCTTGCGGCCATCTCATATATTCTTTCATGTCAGTGATACTTAGCGTTGACGTTTCTATTGCAGGTTGTAAATGTGCTTTAATGTTTTTGGTTACTATATCGTCTAGCTGAAGCCGTGATTACTATACAATAGGGTAGATACCTATATAGGAATGAATAATGTTTCGTATCCATTCACTGATACTGTAAAGGATTTTAATAATCATTTTTCTATATCCGAAATGACCATAAATAACATCCTTACCAATAGTAACCCAGCTTTCTTCCTAGATTAACCGCTCGAGGGATCCTCTATATTCCGACACTGTCGAGCAAGTCACGTAACTGAAATCTGTTCGCAAAACGGATATCAAAACATCTACTCCAGCAACTGCATCCCGATCCCAATCCATCCTGGTTCGGGATCTGATATTTATATTCTCTTCCCCAATTACCATCATTTCCTTATTGCCGCACGTGCCATGAGCGCTACAATGAGCGCTGAAGAATTCCTGGCCAATGTCGAAGGCGGCATCGTGCCAGTCGCCTACCATGAGGATGTCTTGCGGATCGCATTCCTCTATCTGGACGAGGGGCTGTGGACTGGCAACGGGGTGTTTGATGTTGTGGAGAAGCTACACGCGCATGGCTGGTCCTTTGGTGAGGGCGAATTACGTTTCAATCGGTAAAGCTATATCCTACAATAATAATCCTAATAGCACTGTATAAATAATAAACAACAGTACCCTGGATATATTCTACCTCGCACAGCTAGCAGCAGCCATCTACCGCTATTCCTCCCAACTGGAAGGCGGCTTCCCCTCCTTCTCTGATTTCCCTGCCTTCTATACAGCCCACCACGCCCTCCTACACTCGTCAGCCTGGCACTCCTACTACTCCCCCACCTTCCTTACCCAGCGCACCACAGCACGTTTCTACCGCCTGCCCGACCTCCAGGACCTCCCCGACTTCTCCCCGCTATGCCAGCCGCGCCACAGTCCGGTATCCGCACAAGTCCTAAAACTACCCCGCTGGGCCTACACTGTCGGGTGCACGCGCTGCAGGCAGCCCTTTCTGCCATTTGGGACTCTTACTGCAGTAGCTCTCAACACGCTGGAGGCAACTATGACACGCCTACACACGGCCTATCCCAGTACACTGCCCTATTCGGAATCACATGCGCGCTTCTGGCTTGACTATTTTACTTCTAATCTATCTCCATCTCATCTGGCTAAGGTAACTCCCCGGGAAGTATGGGGGCCCAATAGCTTTGGGATATTGGTCGCGCAGGGAAAGTATGATATCCACAGGTTGGAAGTAGAGTACCTCGTAAAGCTATCGGGGGGAGAGTTTGCCAAGGGAGATGACGAGTCGGAGCAGGTGATGTGGTGTGGGTTGCCGGATGGAGGGATTGGAGAGCAGGCGTGGTGGAGGGG